>CAIGQW010053321.1:8094319-8107287 GCA_903798125.1 Danio choprae
GATAGATAGATAGATAGATAGATAGATAGATAGATAGATAGATAGATTAAATTGGGTAACACCTTTGGGACCAATTCTCACGATTAAAACTATTTCCTTCTCAGAATCTTTCTAGAATATTAGTTGTTTATTAGTATTGAATAATGCCTTATTCTTTGTGACCATATATCAGATCCCTGTAATGGAATTTATTCCAGTGATGATCCATCATAAATTGTTTTAATATGGAGATATTACACTCAAAACATTACCGTATGTTTTTATGGAAACGCTTACCTTTCTACTATAAAAGGTTTAAAAATACATGATATATATGCAATAGAAATACACTTTAGAATTTCAAATGTCCTTTGATCAGTTTCATGAAAATAAAATAAATAGTTAAATGAACATTATAAAAATGTAAGTGGTTTGATGATTATTAAAATGTATATTATTAAGATATATTATTGACATTTTAGGCATCTGTTTGCTTGGATGAAAACTATCTAAATGCGAACCATTAACTGTCATTAGAATTATGCAAATTTCACAGATTAACTGAGTCAGTCCATAATGGTAAAGCAAGAGAAAGAGATTATGCAGATAAGATTTATTTCTTCTGCTGTTCTCTTTTATTTATCCGCTATTATTGTGCACCCTGCGGGAAAGCATTTTCTGATGTATATTTATCAGGTTAAACACTGTGATGGTGTCACCTCTTTGCTTGAAGGCTGCCGCTGTTGTACATCAGTTACCCTGCTAATGAGCACCGTTACACAAGACAAGCCTTATCATAGATTTATGATGAGAATCTTAAGTATATTCCTATGCCACACAACCCCTGCAGTTTACTAATGTTTATTTACCAGTGGGAGCCTGTTAGATTCTCAGATAGCAACAGATGCGTCGGGCTTGTCAATGTGCTGGTTCTCTTTTTGAACGCCAGATCGACAGCAAAAGGCTGACCTTTCTGCAATATTCTGTTGTTTCCTCTTCCAGCTGGGTGCCCATGAAGGGTTTTTGATCGTCAGACTAAAATGATGTTGTTTAGTCTGATATTTACAGAATCATTACCCAAGCACAATCCATACTCTGAAAAAGAATTCTTTATTGAGCAGTAGATTAAAAATCTGAGTGCATCTTTTACACCATATGTTTTGATTCTGAGAACAAGTTCATGCCTAAAGTCTTTATTCTGAAAGTGAAAGGTTGTTTACATGCTTCACTGGTATTGGAATCCTACAGTGGAGTTCATATTAGAGAACTTGATTTTTTGCAGAAATAA
Organism: Danio choprae; assembly: GCA_903798125.1. Classification (NCBI taxonomy): domain Eukaryota; kingdom Metazoa; phylum Chordata; class Actinopteri; order Cypriniformes; family Danionidae; genus Danio; species Danio choprae. Next base: position 8,095,587 of record CAIGQW010053321.1, read on the forward strand.
TGTACAGTAAACAAAGCGGCAAATCTCCCAGTCTCCCTTGTGAAGCCAATACAGAAACTGCAGTACATCGAATGTCCACTTGAGACTTGCTCCAAAAATGAGTTAATACCATAAACCAGTGGTTTCCAAAGTGAGGGTCGCATGACAATGGGAGGAGGGGTGACGTGGTGATTTCCAAAAATCAAATAAACTTTATTTGAATTACAATATTTTGTCCATAACTAACAAAAAATAAAAACATAGTCAATAATTACATTTAAAAAATCAACAACATGCAAATAAAATCCCAACAACCTTTATACTCTTTAGATCAATTTTACAGCACCATGTTAAACTTTCCCACTCCTTTTTGGCATTTGCATACATTAAAAATAAATACAGGTCATGACTGAATGTGCAGGATGATCTCCAAGTGGTGGTTTCTAAAATTAAATCAAGAAAGTCCTTGCTGTGCTCCACCCATCTCATTAGGTGAGAGTAATGTTGGAATTAAACAAATGAATAAATGACTATGGGCACGGTGGTGCAGTGGGTAGCACAATCGCCTCACAGCAAGAAGGTCGCTGGTTCGAGCCCTGGCTGGGTCAGTTGGCGTTTCTGTGTGGAGTTTGCATGTTCTCCCTGCGGTGGCGCGGGTTTGCTCCGGTTTCCCCAACAGTCCAAAAACAAGCGGTATAGGTGAATTGGTTAAGCTAAATTGTCCGTAGTGTATGTGTGTGAATGGGTGTGTATGGATGTTTCCCAGTGATGGGAAGAGCATCCGCTGCGTAAAACATATGCTGGATAAGTTGGCGGTTCATTTCGCTGTGGCGACCCCAGATTAATAAAGGGACTAAGCCGAAAAGAAAATGAATAAATGAATGAATAAATGACTATTAAAAACATTATATAGTTGTTAGACTATTGCATTTATTGTGTTGCCAATGTGCTCGTGTTTATATAGGCCTGTTAGTGTGTGTACACCAGCGCACACAATGTTTGTATGTATAAATACCTCTGAGTATAATGAGGGTCACGAGTCACTAGTTATTTTGAAGGTCGTGGGCTGAAAAGTTTGGGATTCTCTGCGGTATACTTTTTTGCTTCATATAGCTAATATTACCCTTCAATGCAACTGTGAGGTGGTGATTTTTTTCAATTGGACCAATTGGACTCATTGGTTTAATATATATTAAGCTTCTGCAGTGGAAGTGGCCACTTGAGTGACAGGTATCTGGCTATCACATCGCCTCAGCTAATTCCAGGCGCTGAACTTGGCATATCTTTCATGTATGTCGTGTTTTTGTTTATGTGGTTTTATATAGTCTATTGCTTTTTGGGGATTATTTCTTACAATTGTGAAATAATATGGCATGTTTTGCAGTTAATTGTACTCACAAACCAATCATGTCTGGCCTCCATTTTCCAGCGAAGGCTATAATTTTATTTGTAAATGTATTTAATTTTTTTTTTTAATAATTTGTTTATCACTTATAATTATATTTAAAAGTTTAATGCACTCCAGAATCTGACAGATTGACTAGCTGTAGAATTTAAAACATCTGAACAAGTCATCTGAAAAGTGTCTAAAATTCATAAAGAGCCTATAGTATTAAATATTTGCAAGTAATTAGCGTGTAGAAAAACATCATGAGTATAACGTGGCTCAATACATTAAGATGCAGTGCAGTCACGTCACGAGTCACGTTTGTTGAAGTTTTACAAGCTTCACCCAAAATAAAAACAGTAGATGCAGTCTACAGCATGTCCAATAAATCCAGGGAATGAAAGGCGGGTCCCAGAAGAAGCTTCTAGTAAACATTTGCATTCACTCTGCTATGTATCTGTATACAAGGCCAAATTCTGCTGCAGAAAACATCACTCAAACTATGACACTTCACCTTCAACTTTCACTGACTTCATTATGCACTTTGGTTTCCATAATGAAATAATTATTATTTCCATAATTTCCCATCAGACCCAAATAAATTAAACTTGTTTTCCAAAAGGGAACTTTTTTTCAGCAAAGCCTTTTCATTCTTTCTGCTGATGAAAAATTCTGACGACGAATTCTCTTCAATTTGCAGTCACTGTATGCTGACGCAGATCCGTACACTGCTCAAACCTGAACTGTCAGGAAATTTCACCTGCAGGGTTGTACTGTTTGCTCTCAGAGATTCTTCATGTTATTCTGTCCTCTTCTACGTTTGTCTTTCGACCAGCCTTTTTGTGGGGCTTAAATGAGTTAGTGGCATTGTAAAGACGCAATCACATATTTGGAAAGACCAACTTCTCTTGCTATTGCTGAAAAGTTTATCTCTATGACCTTCATTTCTCCAAGGGTTTCGGTCATTTTAGAAATGCTTGGCATCTTGCAAAGTTAGTGAAACCAGGCAAGTTAGGCTACCAGATAAACATGGTTTGTCTAAATAATAAAAGACCAGGGATCTCATTTATAATACTTTGCAAAGAAACTTTCCTAAAAGTGAAAACAGAGACAGATTATTTATTTATTAATAAGTATGGGTCATATGATGATTTAAAGTGGTTCAATTAAGTCAAGTTAAGCATGCTTACTTACAGTTTCTTACAGCTGTGCACATTTTACCATCAAGGGTTTTTATAGATCACGAATTTTGCCCTATATATGTTTCAACCGCCATTTTGAGACCAGCAAGTGCCAGATTAGCACAAAAAAATCTGAAAAGGTATCTGAAAGTTAGTTTTTTCTAATTTTGATCAGTGCTCTTTTCATTTTTCAAATTTCTCATTTAAGTTTTTTCATCTGCACTTCAGAATATATGTAATTTATCAAATGTGCTTTAAAAATGTCTCTTTTGCTTCAAAGGATATTGAACACTTCAAAAAGGACTAAGAAATTACATTGAAATGTAGGAAATTGTAGATTGTTCTCTAATTTTGTTCTCCACCATAAGCTTGTGTTGTGTACATAAACACTTATGTGACAATGGTACTGTAATCTATGAGCTGGTGGGCCCTAAATTTGCCCATTTTTTAGTTCTGTTTTACTATCATCATTGTCACAATAGTCTGTTTTCCTCTTTTGCAGTCCAGCCACACATTACTAAGCTAAGGAACGTAACTGCTGTGGAGGGCAGCGCTGCTATGATCTCCTGCAAGGCAGAGGGGGAACCTTTACCAGAAATCTCCTGGAGGAGAGCAAGCGATGGACACAGCTTCTCAGATGGAGATAAGGTACAATATGATTTTTTGTTTTAGTAATTAATAGATATAACACATTTTAAGAAATGGGGTAGGTGTAAAGCTTTAAAATGTGTTTTGTTTTTTTACAAGATGTGCAATACTTATATAAGTTTAATACTCAGGAGTCGGCAGAGTGTATCCGGGAAAGTTCAGCTCAAAATAGCTCACTGATCTTTTATTATAGCATGCTGTAAATGCCACATAATGAGCGGAAGCAAAAATATACTCTATTTATTTTCTCTCTTTTAATATGAATTTTCTGAATTTCCATCTGTGCCTTTAGAGCTGTGCCTTTACAACTTGTACCGCGGTTACTCAAACAACCACAAACAAAATGTGTTTTGAAGTCTTGTCAGTTTAAACTCCTGAAATGTATTTTTCTGAACACAAGTACATAAAACGCACACTCAGAAAGCTAACTTTCAGATGGCATGTTACATGAGAGCTGTCTGAAGTTTTTTGTTTACAAGGTGATGTAAAAAGAGCTCACATAATGTTGGCTATATCTGTAAATCCTCAATCTGTGTATAAATATCTGAGAAGCAGCATCTCTTTGACATGGCAACAGCACAGGCTTGTCTTGTATTTCTAGGGCAGTAATTATTTGATATATTAAGATATTGTAATGTGTACATTCCTGAACAAACACTCAAGATTAAAGTTGAGGCATTTTAAGGGAGCTTGTAAACAGTGTTTGCCGATATAGAAGTGTACTTTTTGCTTTGAAACTTTGCAGATCTTTTTTTTCATTGTCAAAAAGCAACATTACATGCTGAAGGCACAAAGCTGAATGAGTAAAAACATAATATGGCATTTTTAATGTCTTGAAAAGAAGTCACTTATGTTCGCCAAGGCTGCATTTCTGTTGTAACATTGTTAATGTTTTTACTGTCACTTTTGATCTATTGAGTGCATCCTTGCTGCATTTTTGTCCTTCAGTGCATCCTTGCTTGCTTTCTGTCATCTCTGTCTGTGTGAACGTCTTTCTGAAATGGATTTTTTATGACAAGAGCAGACACGAATTTTGTATATACTCCAGCAAGTCACATAAGAGCACACTTTCACAACTTTTTAAATTTGAGACCACCCATTTTAAAGGGATATTTTGCCCAAAATTTAACACTTACTCAACATTTACCATTTCAAGTACCATTATACATACCTTTATTTTTATTTATTTTCCTGTTTAACACAAAAGAAGATTATTTGAGGAATTTGGGATATAGTAGTCATTAAGGTACAGAGTAGGAAAAATAACTACAGATTTTTAACATTTTTCTTTTTTTGTGTGTGTGTTCACCTAAAGAAAGAAGCAAGTGGAGGGTGTTTAAATGATGACAGATTTTTTGTATTTTTAGCTATCATTTTAATGTACTAACTATAGAGGTTAAGAAGTTTGTTGGACAAATGGGTGAATCATGTCGATGCTATGATTGGTCAGATCACAGGGTCAATTGGTCAGCCTTTGTTTACTTTTAGTATTATGGTAGTTTGATTACGATTGCACTTAACAAATAAGACTAAGAAAACTTTGTTTAGTTTATTTTTTGTTCAATTGTTCATATTTTATGTTCAATTATGTAAGGGGAGTTTGGACAGAAAGTCACATTATAGTTCAAACACACATTAATTCAAGCATACTTCAGTGACATAGAAACATACAGCCAGTCATCTTAGTTTTTATTGTAGTTGACATGTACATGCAAAGTTATTTCAGTCTATATAGAATCTTTATTTTAGTCTCTATCACATATCATTCAGAGAGTCAACTATAATCATGTATATATAATCTATAATCGTGTTGAAATGTAGTTGAAGTCAACTGAATGTCTGAAGGAGACCATCAAAATAAAGTGTTAGCATTAATTGTTACTGTAATTTCATTCAACATTTGAATGCATTTATTTAAAATAATTGGAATAAAGCATGCAAACGATGAACACGTGTCTTTATATATATATATATATATATATATATATATAGTGTGGTTTATGTCCAAAACGTATGTAGTGTATTTGCAGGTTTCCAACCGTTATTTGCAGGTTTCCCTCTGTCAGAAAACAGTGCACCATTTTACCAGCACATTAACTGCCCGATATGTGTAACGCTCGGTCTTTGCTCACACCCACTGTTATAGTCATGGACGTTAGAGGATATAATAGACTAGCATGCAGAGGCACAGCCCTGAGGCAGGCTCAGTCTGTGTACCAGTTGAAGGCTAAGGGAGGCTTTCTGCACTCCAATAATGCTCCGTATTTCCTACTGGCATGCTGTGTGTCTGTGCTGAATGCGAATGTATTCGCAGTGGCCGGGCGAGAAAGATGATGGGAACAGAAACTGTCAAAGATCATTAGAATTCTGTGAAAGGTGGGTTGTTGTCGTCAACAATAGAGGCAAACGGAGCCTGACTCCAGGGAGGAACTGTGAAAAGACTCCCCATCACAGTTAATCTAGCGAGAGCTGCTCAGGTAGCGATTAGAATAGCCTGCGTGGTTGGGAAATGAAAGAGGATTCATACAAAGAGGTGTAGGAGAGCAGTGACGCTTGCCGCCACTCAATATGAACAAAATGAGTTTGATTTAAGCTGCTCTTTCCGAGGAGTGGAGATGTGGAGGTAAGGCAGAGAGGAGTTCGTCTGGTACAATTACACAGGGGCCGGGAAAGAGCCTGTGCTTTGAATGCAGAAGCTGGAGACCATTGATCTAGGAGCCTCTTCCCTCCCTTTCGGTTTACTCTGAACAGTTAAAGTAAGAGTTCAAAATGGACACCAATTCGCACTAGGAATGGGCTGAATGGCAGAGCTGTTCGGGGAGAGGCTTGACATTTGCTGTTTTAGGAGGGTCTGTGGGGGCCAATTAAATGGCTGGAACGATATGTCTCACTTTAGAGGTGTCTAGATGCAGAAAAATCACATGAAAAATTGTGTGTGTCTAAAATAATACAGCTAAATCAATGCTACTGTGTTTTTATGGGTTTTTTAGACTGGTCCAAATTAATTTATTGTCTGGTTTGCAATGGTTTGAGCTGTTTTATGTATGTTTTTATGTTTTTAGTATATGGGTAGAGCGTAAATGAGGCATGCAAGGCTCTTTCCCGAGTGAAATTAGAGCAATAGAATCAATCAGAACAACAAAACAACAATTACTTAGTGCTGTGTTGCACTTTGTGGCCGTTAACACGATTTAACACGAAACACACACAACAATAGCAGGGTATGTGGTGGTGTTGTTACTCAAGTGTTTCCTGGCAGTTCACCATCAAAGTGTGGATTTACTTCACATTACAACCAAAATCAGAGACACATCATACATAGATGGTAAATTCCACAGACACAGCCGAGACGCTGCTAACTGCACTTCGTCACTTTCTTCACAGGTACTTTTTACTAACCAGGTGACATTGCCAAATACTGTCCTGGCAAACATAATATTCACATACAGTGTTTTTGGCTGTTTTTGCAGATGTGTAAACATGAATCGTTTTGAAAAAGTTGTCATGTAAATATAAAACGTTTTTAAAATGCAAGAGAAACGTTTCAGTCCCACAACCTTCATCAGGATTATATACATATAGTCATGTGACTAAAACATTGCTTAATAAAATATGTTGTACTGATAGTGTCCAAGATTCTTATGTTTATTTCTGGAAGCTTTTGATTTTGCTTGTTATCTTATATACCTTTTAATGATTTGCACGTACGTGAAAGTAATTGTTTGATATTAAATTAATAAAAAAAAAAATACATTACAAGTGCAAGTAGTAATAATTCAGATGTTGATATTTAACCATTTCTTCAAAACTGATAAACTAGGGGGTTCTGAGTTCTAACGATGATTTGTGAAGTTTATCTACAAATTATAAATTAAGCTACAAATCACAAATTCAATTATCCTGGTTGTCCTGGAAAGAGTTTGTGTTAATGCACCTAACATACTGTATAGCTGACTAGCCCAACAAATAAAGTCCTGATGGTATAAGCCCGGTCTATCACTGATCAGTGAGTCTGTCTTGTTTTTGTTTTGTATTTTTGACTACTTTGATCCAGTGAGAAACAAACACAGAAAAAAAACTAGTTTCTGTATTAGAGGAATAATTATATATAAAAAAAAAAAAAAAAACATTCTTCTATGATACACAGAGTTAAGTTTCTGTAGAACATTCTGGACCAGTCTTTTCTGGATAATAATAGTGACTGAGAAAATAGGTTGTCAAATGACAAAAAAGCCCCAAATGACTGGTATCTTATTGTTCCTAGTCTTAAGAAACCATTTGATAGATTATAGTGTGACAAACTGACTCAAATGTAATTTATTCATTGAAAATTTTGACATCCAGCCTATTTCTCCGCGGAGTGTTTATGATGAAGTTTGTGAGAAAAGTCCAGATCATCAATGAATCATTCAGGCCAGGGGTGTCCAAACTCGGACCTGGAGGGCCGGTGTCCTGCATAGTTTAGCTCCAACTTCCTTTAGCACACCTCCCTGGAAGTTTCTAGTGTACCTAGAAAGAGCTTGATTTGATTAACTGGTGGTTCAGATGTGTTTAATTGGGATTGGAACTAAAATATACAGGACACCAATCCTAAAGAACCGAGTTTGGACACCCCTGATTCAGACCTTTTCAATTAATTGGATGTTTACCACAACATTTGAACTTATGCAGTCCTTAATTCCTACCATTTGAATTGGTCTGAACATTTTTAAAAAGGTTGTATCCACCAACCCTACCCCTCATTGGGGGATGAGCAGATCCTACTGGTACAAATTAATGCAAATTACAACTGAATCAAAAAGTACAAATTGCTGTGAGATTGCATTGTTTCATTCCACTGACTCAGTGACTCTACTGATCTGGTGAATACAAGCATTTTTTTCTGTTTCTCACACAAGGCCATTGTATGTCTTCAAAAGAGTTGAAATACAATGCACAAATCACATGTGCCACTTTTATGAGGCTATTCCATCTTTTTCTCAAGCTTGAAAACCTTTCATTGTAATTGCATAGAAAGTACTGCAAGTGTTCAGAATTTCTTCTTTTGTGCTGGATAAAAGAAAGAAAGTTCTACATGTCTGGAGCGACGTGAGGGCTAGCAAATGATGACAGAATTTTCATTTTGGGGTGAATTTTGCCGTTAAGCTGGTGTGACCTGTTTCCTTATCGGGGAGCGGTCGGGAAATGGGTCTGGCTGCTGTGATGCATGTGTCAGCGTGAGTATGTAGATTAGTGACCAACTGAGGGCAATTTTGGTCAGCAGATGATGAGCGGGGTGTTGAGACAGGAAGACAGGCCTCAAAACTGCCATCACGCACTGCCTCTCGTTAACCACACTACTGCTCACTCTCGCTAATCTAAACTGACACCGCCACACATCCCTCTGCTGCTTATTATGCAGCGGACGCTTCAGAGGGCAGTGAGAAAAGCTGAAGAGTTCATTTACATCAGTGCGCTCCTGTGGCTGGTTTGTGTGATGTCTGCTCAACTTTGTTTGCTTTTAAGATGGTAAAAGAGATCCATGTTTATAAGAATCTCAGACTGTTTGCATCATTTAGGGACAGACAGTAATAACCATGCCATCCTGTGGCTTTCATATCTCACATTTACATTTATTAATTTAGCAGACACTTTTAGCCAAAGCAACTCACAAATGAGGATAAAATAAGCTCTTCAAACCACTAGAGAGTAGCAATATATAAAAATGTTATGTCTAAGAAGTCTAAGATAGTTTATTTATTTTGTCCTCTCTCCACGCATACAGAAAAAAGAGAGTGTTTCCTACAGTTGGTTTGTCAAGCCCACTCACCTGTGTGGGGCATACTCAGAATTGTACAATGTTTTCCAAGAAGCATGGGGTGTTATTAAGAAAGTGTCCATATGGAGAGGGAAAGAGTGTGTCACCTACAGGAGGTTTGTCAAGCCCACTCACTTGTGTGAAGCCCACTAAAAACTGTCCAATGTTTTCCAGAAACATGAAAACATATCCTAGAGTGAATTGGATTTATTTTTTTATTTTTTATTTTTTTGCTAGTGAACTTGTGGATGAGTTGCATTATGTGTAAAGCTGTTATAAAAACACGACGTTCACCCAATAATGAAAATGTACTCACATTTACACACCCTCAAGTAGTTTCAATCTTTTATGGGTTTCTTTTTTTCCTGTTGAGCACAAAAGATATTTTGATTGTTGAAAATCAATTGCTGAAAACAAACAACAAAACCCAGGCTCACAGATCACCTTGCGAACGACTGACCTAAACCCTTTCCTAAACCCAACCAATAGTGTTTGCAAAAAAAGCAAATGTAAGAGGAAATCCATTGCAGCCACATAGTTTTACCTTGAGTTTACATGGCTTTCATCTGTTTTGTAGAAACGTGCCAGACTGACCATGTCAAAAAAAATGGTCCATATGAAGTTAGATAGCACCTGTTTGTCAATAATGACCCTATAAATATCATTAGTGAAAAAAGGAACAAAAGCTGTAGGCGTCATACTGCCCCATAGTGTTAGTTTTACCTCTAATTACAGTTACCTGTTAACTGTAATTAAAAGTATGCTTTCGCTGTTTGGTATAAATGTAGGCTCAAGCACATATTTCCAATGAGCCTATGCTGGAGTAAAGGTATTTCTCTCAAATCAATCTCACTGATCTCAAACTTTTGAATGATAATCATCTTGGATTGATTTTATTTCCACTTATCTCATGCTGTTTTAGAAATAAGTCTACAAGAAGGTAACACAGAAGGTGGCATAATTACATTCTGGAACAGTCTTTTATGTTGCTAGCATGCTTATCATGCTTTAAAATCCTGCCTACGTAGGCAGCTCACTTTGGCGCAGAGCTTGTATGCATAATATCACCTACAGATATGCTAATGAACCACATCACAACTACTATTCATTGAACACTGGTGACTTGTATAATGATACTGTAGTCAATAATTCATAAAAGTGTCTTGCATAACATAGCATCCCTCAACAGTGTCCTATGTTCTTTATCTAGAGTGAGTAATGCGATCAAGACACGATGCAATCCTAATCCTAATATGCAGTGAAAATACGGTGCATGTGCATTTAATCTGATAGGAAACACCATTGAATATTTGTACCTCCAAATCCATGTTCTTTGTGATCATATAAGGGAAAAGCAAAGCCACTCTGCACCCTTTCCTTCTATGAATCTCCTTAAAAAAAATTGCTGCTTTGGATTTGTCCATGTGAGTCATGTCTTAAAAGTTAAATCCCTACTTCTTGCTATGACAAGATTTTATACTTAATCCTGCAACCTTGACTTTCTGATTATCGGGTTTGCAAATAACTGAAGCATGTGATGTTTTTTTTTTTACAGAGTCCAGACGGCCGTGTAGAGGTGCGAGGACGTTATGGAGAATCCATGCTGACTATTGTTGTAGTCAAGCTATCAGACTGGGGGCGTTTTGACTGTGAGGCTCTCAGCAGAATCGGTGGCCATCAGAAGAGCATGTTTCTGGATATCGAGTGTGAGTGGTTGAAATTCTGAATTTGAATTGAATTGGTCACAACATGCACTAAACAAATCTGCACTATAAAAATGATTGATTGGATTTACAATTTTTTTAGGGTATGTGCTTGCAAACAATTTTTATATGGGCTGAATTTAAACAAATTAAATTTTGTAATGTTTAACTTAATTTGTTTGTTTAAATTCAGTCCATATAAATTGTTTGCAACCACTTTGTCACGTAAGGATTAGGGACAACAGAGGTGAGGATCCACGTGCAGTTTATTACGAAGAATAGTTAGGCAGGCAACGATCAAAACAGGGGCAAACAGGAGCATACAGGAAATCCAAAAGGGTAGTCAAAAGCAGGCAAATGGTCAGGTCAGGCAGCAAAACAATGTAAACAGTAAAACAAAACAAAGGTCAAAAATACTGGAAGGGAAGGCAAAACAAGGATAATGCTTATGTGATGCTGTAAACAGAAACAAGACTCAGCATATATATATGCTGTACATATATATATGTGTGTGTGTATTGTCCATGTACTCATTAAGTGATGAACTTCAGCTGTGTGTGTCTCCAGATCACTGTCAGCTGTGGCAGGAATGATTGAAGCAATGACTTCTGGGAGTTTTTGTCAGGATTCTGCCACTTCGGTCTTGTCATTTCTTGTTTTGGTGGCAGAGTTCAAACACAAGTCCTGCCCTGTCTTATATGTTCTGCTCTCTTATTCTGTTGTTTGTCTCTGTTCTTTTGTACGAGCGCCATCTTGGCTGCGCTCGGACTGTGCGCTCTTGCCCTCGCGTGTTTGTGTTTGTTCTGTCTGCAGTGTGTGGTTTCATTCTCAGCATCTCAGTCTAGTTTGTTTCGTTTGGCGCTGAGATGAGACATGCACGTTACATGTGTGAGTGCACAGTGTTTTTATTTATTGTGTACTCGTGTCTTGTGTTCTGTTTGTGTTGGTGTTGTTAAAGCATGTGGCCTAGTGTTTACATTGTGGCCGCGTGCTTTAGTGTCATGTT
>CAIGQW010053321.1:8109150-8130450 GCA_903798125.1 Danio choprae
TTATTATTATTATTATTATTATTATTATTATTATTATTATTATTATTTTTAAAAATTCATTTTGTTGAATAGTGAAAGTACAATTCTGTGTCCTGCATGCTTCTGTATTGTGAGAAGCAGTGGCGGCAGCAGCAGGGTAGATATATATCTCATGCACTGTGCACTGGAATGGACCATCTAGCAGGGTTGCTAATATACCCATTCATTCAGTCTCAATCCGTCACCGATGTGACACTGTGGGCAGCATCAATCTCTTTAATGGAAAAAATGGGTATGATTGTGTGTGTGCCGGGTCTCCGTGTCTGTGTATGTGTGTGTGCCTGTCGGTGTGTGTGGGTGCGAGACTGAGAAATCACATATAATGCAGCATTTCCCAATCCCACAATACTCTGTGCCTCACACACCCTCTGCCTCATTGCTTCTCTCTTACATACCGCCAAATGAAATCCTCCACCATCCACGGCCTTTTTTAGGAGTCGATTGGAGTTGTTTTGAAAAATTTGAGGCAACCTGCAAGATGTGGCTATGCTTCAGATTCGGTTTGATTAAAAGTCCATTTTACCTGGGTGAACGCAAACTCCATGATAAAGTGTTCAGTTAACGTGTGTGTGGAAGCATCTAAACCTGCTTGGTACATGGTAGGATTTAATTTAGACTTCGGGCAGCTAATCTTGAATGAGTTTTTGATGGATGACTGTTAGAAGAGCTCGGTGCTTGCCATTATTGAGTGCTTCTTTACCGTTCTTTCACAGATCCACCGAAATTCCAGACCAACCACACAATATTTTTCTCTTGGGAAGGCAACCCGGTCAACATCAGCTGTGATGTTATGTCTAACCCTCCGGCTACAATGCTGTGGAGAAGGGAAAAGTTGACCATTCCCAGTGAAGGTGCTGGAAACATGCGTGTACACACTGCTCCTGGCAGATCTCTCCTCGAGGTACAGTATTACACACACACACACACACACACACACACACACACATCGCTCTTTACACTATCTGCTGGAGTTCTGTTTTTGCTCTCCTAATCTCCTCAATAAGATCTGATGTAGATAATGAGGACCAGGGGAGTTAAGCCCAAAGTACATTTTATTTTTTATTCATGAGAGCACAGTATATAGCCAAGCAGATATGACCTAAAATCAAAACCTTGATTAATTGAACACTTTATTGATTTTTTTGAACATTTTGTTTTAGTTTTTTTTACTTATTACTTTTCCCTTTTATAATTCATGTAATCATTTGTACTGTAAATATATATTCAGGTATTAAAGCTGGAACATCTTTTTCGATTGAAAGAGCACATTTCTATTTTTGTGATATTAAAATTAAACTAGGGCGACGCGGTGGCGCAGTGGGTAGCACGATCGCTTCACAGCAAGAAGGTCACTGGTTCGAGCCACGGCAGGGTCAGTTGGCATTTCTGTATGGAGTTTGCATGTTCTCCCCGTGTTCGCGTGGGTTTCCTCCGAGTGCTCTGGTTTCCCCCACAAGTCCAAAGACATGCAGTATAAGTGAATTGGGTAAGCTAAATTGGCCGTAGTGTATGTGTGTGAATGAGTGTGTATGGATGTTTCCCAGTGATGGGTTGCGGCTGGAAGGGCATCCGCTGCGTAAAACATATGCTGGATAAGTTGGCGGTTCATTCCACTGTGGCGACCCCAGATTAATAAAGGGACTAAGCTTAAAAGAAAATGAATGAATGAATAACATTTAAACTAGCGTGAGTTACTGAGTGAAAAACATTGCTTGAAATGAAGACATCTTGTATAAAAAAAAAAGGTTGCATTTCAGTTTTAGTGTAAAAAGACTTTTAACTTTTGTGCAAACAAAATGAACTAATATTTCCATGTCACAAGTACACTCTGAGAAATAAAGGTACAAAATCTGTCATTGGGACAGTACCTTTTCAAAAGGTACATTTTTGTTCTTAACTGGTCATTAAAAGTACATATTGATACCTAAAAAGTACAAATGTTTACCTCATAGTACCTCAAAAGATACAAAAACAAAAGTGCACTAATATTCACCTGAAAGCGAAAATGTACCTTCAGAAAAGGTACTACCCCAGTGACAGATTTTGTACCTTTATTTCTGAAAGTGTTGTTTTTTTTTAAACAAAACAACAGTCAATTAATTTTATATATAAGTCTCAGTCTGTCCACACATGGTGGTATGATTTAAAGGTAGTATTTAATAACAAGGATTTCACAATTATGTAACTAAATAAGGGAAATTACGTCAGTTATAGGTTATGAATTTAGTTTAGATTTCTTTTCAATCAATTACCCATGCATATTTTAAAGCATATTTCATTTGATAGCATATGCATATGCGGACGGTTGACACATACGCACTAATTTAATGTCCAGTGTCTGTGCTTTTTCTCTCCAAATGTTATGTGCTATAAAATGTCTTTGTACTCTTTTAAATATTGTTGTGGGTTTCTTTTAATTTACTCGAGCATGTATGCATCTGTTGTTTCTGCCATATTTAGTAGTTTGTTGTTCTTTTTGAGAACTGTGAACAACTGTAAAAAATGCCCCTGTTTGGTAGTGACTCCTGGTGGACAAACAAAATGTTTACATATGCATATGCATATACAAAATACACATGCAAAAACATCAGGCTTTGAACATACAGTAACATACTGGGATGAAATTCACCTCACTGTTTACACCTATTACAACTTATGTGTAAAAAAAAAATAAAGTATATGTTGGAATTTAGACATTAACATTCTGGAACTTATCCCACTTGTGACTATAAATTTTATTTTAGCAATAGTATTTTAAAAAGTTCAGTTATTTACTTTTATTTATATTAAATGGTAGCACTTGACAATATGGTTCCCCTTCATATGGGAACTCCAACGTGTGTCTTACAGACTATGGGAGTACGTCAGACGACCAATCACTCTGGAGATTAAGAAAACGGGCCAATGAACGCCAAGTGAATTGGCGGAGCTCAGCTCCACAGCTGACAGCGCTTAGCCATTAGCGCTATATAAGCTGTCTGCTGTGAAGCGAGCCTTAGAATTGTTACTTCAGAGCCTCACTGAGACTGGAGCAAAACCTCTGCTAAGCTGAAAATACTGAAAGTATTACTCACCAGTGTGGGAGAAGACGCAGAAGCGGCGGTCGATCTGGGTTTCCCGTCCCCTTGGCGTTTCACTGGTGTGAAAAATAAAAGAGCAGTTTTCTTTAAAAGAGCAGAGTTCCCTAAGAGAGCAACACGGTCGAGCAACGCGTCTTTTTCAAGATGTCGTTCCGACTGTGCGTTTCTGGATGCGGTGGTTTCCTCGCCCCGGATGACAGGCACGAGCATTGCATCACATGTCTGGGGGTCCGGCATGTTGAAGCGGTGCTCGCGGACAGTTCTTGCCCTCACTGCGAGGGCTTGACTGTTGCACAGTTAAGGTCGCGGCGTATCCTAGCATTAGGGTGCGTCACCCCTGCTGCTCCCCGCTATGCGGTTAGCACTCGGGCAGGCCTGAGGGTTACAGTGGGGGCTTCTCCGTCGCCTCCGGGCCCGCGGACCCCCCGCTCCTCTTCAGTGTGCTCTGTCCAAGCTTCGAGTGGGAGCGCTGGTCCACCCTCCGGGCTGGCCGCGCTCTCATTAGATGACACCGGGGATGCGATGTCCACCGCTGCATCGGAGGGCGGGCTAACATGCTCCGATAACGATCCGGATCCGGGGTTGTCAGCGGGAACCCGGATTTGGAGTCGGACATGTTAGCCGTGCTATCCCGGGCTGCTTCGGCCGTTGGACTGGAGATGGCTTGTCCCCCAGCTCCGCGGCCGGACCGCTTAGATGGGTGTTACGTGGGGGCTAATAAGGTGAAGCCTTCCAAGCCCCCCGTCCCTTTCTTCCCGGAGGTACACAGTGAGCTCACGCAGGCATGGAGGGCGCCTTTTTCTGCCCGGTCCTCGTGCGCTCCCGCTCTCACCACCCTTGATGGCGGGGCAGCCAGGGGATATGAGTCGATTCCCCCGGTGGAGCGCGCTATTGCGGTCAATCTTGCCCGCGGGGCGCCTCCACCTGGAGAGGTCCACCCAAACTCCCTTCCAAAGCGTGTAAGTTATCTGAGTCTCTCACGGCCAGAGCCTACACCGCTGCGGGCCAGGCTGCATCCGCCTTGCATGCGATGGCCACCTATCAACGCTACCAAGCGGAGAAGTTGGCTGAGCTGCAGGGGGGTGGTTCTTCCTCGGGCTTGATGCATAAGCTCCGCACGGCAACCGATTATGCTCTCATGACCACCAAATCGGCTGCTCGTGCCCTGGGGAAGACGATGGCCACATTAGTGGTCCAGGAGCGCCACCTCTGGCTAAACCTGGCAGATGTGGCTGACGTTGACAAAGCTCGCTTTCTTAACGCTCCCATATCCCAGGCTGGCCTGTTCGGCGACACCGTCGGGGAATTTACCCAGGAATTCTCGGCGGTGAAGGAGCAGTCCAAAGCGATGGGGGAGGTCATCCATCAGCGGGCTCGGAAAACTGCTCTCCCCGCTGTCCCATCCGCTCCCGCTGCTCCTCGCCGAAGGCGTCCGCCCGCGGCCCCAACACCCGCTCCGCTTCCAAATGCCGAGCCAATCGCGGGTCCGCGACGCCACCGATCCAGGGCGCCGTTAAGTCCGGTAAGAGGACCGCGAAGCGTCCCTGAGACGGGCCACCTGGAGAAGAGGGGACCTGCTTTTTCCTCGGTGGAGGGCCGAGGACACATAACATCAGTAATACCACCACTGCCCCCCTCTGGGCTGGCGGTGACCAAATTCTCAATAAAAAGCAGTTTCCTCTCTCTCCGGGTGCGCAAGCCCGAGCCTTGCCAGTCTGGGACGCCCCGCCTTCCAGCTCGCAGCGCCGGGCTCTTTCGCCTTAGGCTTCCAGAGTGCAAGAGAACGGGCTCCTTTCTCTCACTCCAGCCTCATCGCGGGATCCAGGGAGGAAGGTAAGAGAAATTCTCTTATTTTCGGCTCTTCCTCGGGCCGCTCTGCTTCCCGGGGCGAGCACTCCCTTCCCGAGCTGCCCCTCCGTTGGCACGTCAACGATCGCGCCGATGATGCCATTAGCGTGGGCTCTGCCAGCCTGGTTAGCGCTGCCCAGCCCGTCGCGGTGGCTCATACGGACGATCGGACTCGGCTATGCGATACAATTCGCCATTCGCCCTCCCAGGTTCAGGGGTGTCCATTTCACGAGGGTCAGCCCCGTGAGCGCCCCTGTCTTGCGAGAGGAGATTGCTATCCTCCTGGCGAAGGATGCAATTGAGCAGGTCCCTCCAGCCGAGATGAACTGCGGGTTTACAGCCCGTAATTCATCGTGCCCAAATAGAGCGGAGGGTTAAGACCAATCCTAGATCTGCGCAGACTGAACTGTCATTCACACAAAATGCCGTTCAGGATGCTCACGCAGAAACGCATACTGCAGTGCGTCCGTCCTCGGGATTGGTTTGCAGCAATAGACCTGATGGACACGTATTTTCATGTCTCCATTCATCCACGCCACCGTCCATTTCTCCGGTTTGCGTTCCAGAGTCGAGCATGGCAGTACAAAGTCCTCCTCTTCGGGCTCTCCCTGTTTCCATGCGTGGAGGATGCCCTGTGCCTCTTCGGCGCACGCGCATCGGCATTTTTGATTATTCTTTGACTGATCTACATATATTTCATGTCTTAAACTAGTCGATTATGCACAGGGACCTGATGCTTCGGCATCTTGGCCGGTTGGGGTTTCAGGTCAACCGAGAATGAGCAGGCTCTCCCCCGGGAGAGCTTCTCTTTTTCTCGGCTTGGAGCAGGACTCGGTCTCCATCACGGTGCGCTTTTTTTTAGCGCACCGGGCCAATGCTGCTCTGTCTGATTAATTCGGCAGTTACAGTGGTCCCACTGAAGTTTTTCAGAGGCTCCTGGGGCATATGACATTTGTAGCCGATACATCGCCGCTCAAATGGTTCATATGAGACCACTTCAGCGCTGGCTTTGCGATCGAGTTTCCAGATGGGCATAGCGCGCGGAGGCACACCGGGTGTCAGTCACCACGCTGCGTCGCCGCACCTTCAGTCCCTGGATGGATTTTGCCTTCTACGGGCCGGGGTGCCCTTAGAACAAGTATCCGATCATGCTGTCATTTTGACAGATGCTTCCAGTACGGGCTGGTGGGCTGTGTGTATCGAGCATGCAGCCGCAGGTTCGTATATCGGACTTCGGTTGCGTTGGCATTTTAATTGCCTGGAGCTGACGGCAATGTTTCTCGCTCTCCGTCGGTCCATACCGGTACGGGAGGGGACACACGTGTTGGTTAGGACGGCTAGCACGGCCGCGATAGCGCACATCGACCATTTGGGTGATGCGCGCTACTGCCGCATGTCTCAGCTCGCTCGCCATCTGCTCCACTGGAGTCATGCGGCTTAATAGCTGCGCGCCGTTCATATCCCGTACGAGCTCTCCGTGCCAGCTTACTCGCTCTCACGGCAGTTATGTTTCCGGAAGAACGGAGACTCCCACCCGGCGCGGTCCAGTTGGCCCCGGGTTCATTTTTCCCCAGTGAGCCTGCGCGCACAGACACTGTGCAAGGTCGGGGAGCGAGGGGCGGGTCTCGCTCGTTGCGCCTCCTTGGCCCAACCGGACCCGAGTTTCTGAACTCACACTCCTCGTGATGGCTCTCCCTGACGAATTCCCCGGAAAAAGCACTCCTTTTTTTTGGGATGGGCACCCTCTGGCACCCGCAGCGTTCTGGAACCCCCAGGAGGGTTTCTAGACAGCGCGGTGGACTTAGGTGACCTATCAGTAGATGGTTAACACCGTCACTCAGACTAGAGCCCCTGTATAGGCAAGCCTATGTCATGTAGTGGAGTCCATTCGTTGTGTGGAGCTCTTCTCTCGGAGAAGAACCCCGGACATGCCAGATTAGTGTTGTGTTTTCTTCCTTCAGGATAGCTGGAGCGCAGGCTGTCACCCTCCACACTGAAGGTTTGGTGTGCTGTCATCCTTGCCCTCGGGGGGGCGGCAGATGACAGCGCACTGGGAAAGCATAACCTTATCAGCCGGTTCCTCAGAGGTGCGTGGCGCGAGATGGTTAATTCCATCCCGCCCCCCTACTCTTGCCCTCTCGGGATCTCTCTAGCCCCAGCGGTTATGGTTAGATCCGTTGAGCCACTCGTCTCAGTATCTATAAATTTTCTGTCCATGAAGACAGCTCTGCTGGTCGCGTTGGTATCATTCTGGAGGGTTAGGATGCCGGTGGCATTTTCGGTCAGCGAATCGTGCCAGGAATTTGGACCGGCCTACTCTCACGTTTACCTGAGACCCCGGTTCAGCTTGTGCCAAGGTTCGTACCACCCCCTTTATATTAAAGTGGTAGTGAACCTGCGAGCGCTGTCTGCGGAGGAGACAGGCCCAGCCTTTCATTGTATGTCCGCGCACTGCGCTTAATGTGACATGTAGAGCGTACATCTTTGAGCAGCTCTTTTCTGTTATGATCGGCAGAAGGGAAGTACCGTATCAAAACAGAGGTTGGTCCATTCTAATAGTATGCCATCACCCTCACTTCATGTGCCAGGGTGAGCTGTGTCCCCCGGTAAGAGGCGGTGCCTCCTTTTCGGCGCGAGTACGCAGCACCTCTTAACAGATTATGCAAAGCTGCGGGCTGGGCGACACCTAACACATTCGCGAGGTTTTGTAATCTCCGAGTGGAGTCGTTTTCTTCCCGATTATTGGGTAATCCCGATCAGTCGGGAGGAAACTAAACTCGGTGTCAACAACGCTTGCTGCGCCATGCTCCCTAACACGGAGATACGTGCGCCTTTTTTATTCTGCTAGTAAGTTTCCCATCTGGCGAACCCTAGAGAATTCCTCCAAGGCCCCCAGCACTCATCTCAGCGGAGGAGTCGAGTGCCTGGCTCAGTGTGATGTCTGGTATGCCCAAATTGGTCTACCCACATGCTGAGGTTCGGTGCCGGCTATGCGCGGTTCCCACGGTAACCCCATATGCATATATTAACCACGGTGTGTTCCCCCTGTCCAGGCGGACCCGTGTCTTCCCTAACCGCTAACCAGCTTATCATATGTAGCACTCCCCCTTATTAGGGCTAGTCCATATGCTCCTATTGCCATCAAGTCTCCCCTCTTGGGTAGCAGGTGGCCTCCGCAGCGTCCTCCCCCTTCAGGGACTGGCACGCTTCCCAACGTACTGTCGTAATTTAAAATCCCTAGTCTATATTAGCTAGGTAAAAAGCACATTACGAACCCCGATCCAAATCTAAATTTTCCAATGTAATGGTAAATAGAGGGCCTAGGGGACGTTGGAAGGTTGCGCTCTTGGTGATGCTTGTGCGCGCACGCTATGCTTGGCAAACTTCACATCAGGAGCGTGACGGGCTTAGCTGCTGTGGCGTTTTCCATACAGTCTCCCATAGTCTGTAAGACACACGTTGGAGTTCCCATATGAAGGGGAACGTCCTGGTTACGTCCGTAACCCACGTTCCCCGAATAGGGAACGGAGACGTGTGTCTCCACTGCCACAGCACCTGAGTCTCCAGCTGTTAGCTGAATGTTCGGCTCTTCAGCAGGCAATTCTAAGGCTCGCTTCACAGCAGACAGCTTATATAGCGCTAATGGCTAAGCGCTGTCAGCTGTGGAGCTGAGCTCCGCCAATTCACTTGGCGTTCATTGGCCCGTTTTCTTAATCTCCAGAGTGATTGGTCGTCTGACGTACTCCCATAGTCTGTAAGACACACGTCTCCGTTCCCTATTCGGGGAACGTGGGTTACGGACGTAACCAGGACGTTCCATTTGCTAACATTAGTTAACCGTCCATTACTGAAGCTAACCTGATACTTCTGAAGCGTTCATTAGTTCATAATTTAGTTTATAATTTCAATATTAAATCCGTTTGATTTTTTTTAATGCATTAGTATATACCTTTTAATGGAAATGAGCTAAGATTAACTAAGTAATCATGTTTATTAACTAGTATTATTGAAATGTAATAGATGTTATAAGAAATCTGTTGCTCTATGAAAATGCAGTTTTTGTGCAACAACAAAAAACATAATCAACGTATTAATTGCTGCTGATCATGCAGTTTATACATATAGTATACACATTTGGGTCTTTTGAAAATTGTATTTATTTTGTATGGTAAACAGTTTCTAATTCAGAGCGACAGAATTTTATTGAGGATTATTTGTACAAGCAGATTTGTCTTTCTTTGGTAGCCTCATTGAAATAGACAGCTCAGCTTCTGAAATCTGACAAGTCTCAATGACGCTTCACTTCTTTGGAAACAAAAAGTTAACCACACTAGATCTGTGTCAAATGAGTCCAAGAACATCAAAACAACATTAGCTCATGTCAACAGATGTTTAAAATGACAATCATGTGAAAAAAAAAAGATTGTATGTATGATTCCTTATGGTCCTCAGGTTACCCCGATGTCAGACAGAGATTTTGGCCGTTACAATTGCACAGCCAGAAATAACATTGGGATGCGCTTCCAGGAGTTCATCCTAGCACAGGCAGGTGAGTGTTCACCACAGGTTCAGCTAATCCATCCTGCTGATGTGTGTCTGTCAGTACAAGAGTGTACTGGTGTGTTGTAGAAGTGAAGTGTGTTATTACAGTTCCAGTTTTAGAAACACTCATATACAGGATGGGTTGAAAATTACAAAATATTAGGTCAAAAGTCTATATTTAAAATTCTGCTTTTTGTGGCCAGTGCCTGAACTATTGATGCAAAGAAATATGAAATCCTATGTACTATAGTTTATTTAGAGACTTTTTCAATGATGACACTAATAACACTACAAGTTCTAAAGTTCAATTCATTTCATCTTTATTTCTGTAGTGCTTATTACAATGTAAAGTCTGCCAAAGCAGTTTAACATAGATTACTGGATAGCAAAAAATATTACTAAGTTACTTACCTAATTACTTTTCTTATTTACCTAGTTACTTTTCTCCGACCCTGTAAATGTAATCTGGAAAAAACACTGAGCATTGTTAACACTGTACAAAATGTATGCTTTGACAAGAGAAACTGAAATTAATATATCTAACACCATGTGCTAATGAGACGTGATTCTGCGACACATCATAAAGGGTATGTGTTGTATTTCTGAAACATTAAAGCAGGTGCAACAACATCAAAACTATGATAATGATAATTAGGTATTGTATGTGTTATTGCTAAATGAGTTTAATGTGTGTAATTCTCAAAAGACTCACATCTGTTGAATCTGAAATAGAGAGTTGGTGTTAATGCACCAATGTGAACCAATGTTTATTGTTCATTTTTAGAAATAGCAATATTGCTTAAATTAAATCTATATTAATTATTGAATCAAATCAAGAATCAGAGCCAAATCACTTTCATCAGAACCAAATCAAATCTGGATATGAAGCCATACTCAGCTCTACTTTTTGTAGATTTAATGTGGATAAAATGTATTAAAGACTGTTAAAGTGTGTATATTTTACAACGTCCTGGAAAATAAAAAATAATTACTGTCTTCGAACAGGTTTCCCAAACACTCAAACTTCTCCTAGCACCATAATTCACACAAATGGATAATCCCACCCCAATGTAGCTACATTATTTCACAATGGAGGTCTATAATAGTTGAAAAAAGATATTCATTAGCATTCCCATTCATCTCAGTGGTGATTGTTCGACCCTCTGAAGTGACACTTTTGAGCCCTGTTTGGCCACATCAAGACATGTGGTAAAGACTTATGATTATTTCAATGA
This sequence comes from Danio choprae, assembly GCA_903798125.1. NCBI lineage: Eukaryota > Metazoa > Chordata > Actinopteri > Cypriniformes > Danionidae > Danio > Danio choprae. Next base: position 8,119,895 of record CAIGQW010053321.1, read on the forward strand.
CTGAAATTCACTAAAAGGACACACTTCACCTTTAAGGCTTGAATGGATTTAAGGTGCATTAGAAGTCCCTGCCAGTCTTGCTCTTGTCAAAGCCTGTCCATGTTCATGTAGTCACCTCAGAACATATTAAATGACTTTTGTACAAGGCTAAATGCTGTGGCAGCTCTGCAAGTAAACATGCTTTGCTTTTAGAAATAACGTGTTTCAACTTGCTTGTGCTGTGAAGGGCTTATGCCAGAAGCTTTTTCACATATAATGCAGATTACTCTGACAAAACGTTTTATCCGCTGTTAAACTGTTTGTGTCACGTTGAAGTGTGTAACCAAATGAAAACATGTATATATGAGTATGAGCTTGTCTTTGTTGTCATCTCTCTTTCTAGCTGACAGGCGAAAGTGGATTCTGTGTCAAGGCTTTTCTTTTCTGTCCATTTTACCTTTTCTTCTCAAATGTTTCATTCTATCCCACTGTCTCTTTCACTGGCACTTCCACTCCATGATTCACTATAACACACACCTTATTTGTTTTTCTCTGTCTTCCTGCTACCTCTCTGTGTTTCCGTTACTATTTCTCTCTCCATCAGCAGTCACGGATCGCCCATTATCAGATGGTTGTTATTCAGAGCAGTGTTTTGTGTTTTCTGGTTTGGCAGGGAAAAAAAAAAAAGCATGAGAAATGGCAAAGTAAATCTGAACTGTGCCGTGCCACTGACAATGCAGGCATGAAAGGTTTAGGCAGAGTACAACATGTTTTCATGCCAGTTTGTCAATAACATTGTTTGTGTTACCTGAGGAATATGAGATAATATAAGTGCTTCTGTTATGTTTAAGCCTGCATGAAATCTGAACATGAAGAAACGTTCAAACAGCCATTATTCAGGAAATATATGTGAACATAGTTTATTTTAGTGAACTAAGAATAAAACTATTGATCAAAAACATTTTTGTTAACTAAAATAAAATAAGTAATTCACAATAAATAAATAACTAAAACTGCACGAGACTGACAACAGTCACTGAAAAACGAACTGAAATAAAATAATAATTCTCTAATATCTCTTATAGACAAATACATCTTTTCTTTACTTCTTTCAACAAAAGAAACTAGAAACTAGGCATGTTTAACTACATATACAGTAAGATCGTTTAATATTAAGAAGTTTATTTGGATTTGTCATAGTTGGTACTTTTATTTGTTGCATTTTATGTTTATTACTAAGAGGTTCGCACAAGAGTTAATGTAAGCTGTGCAAACACTGAACTTTCCTTTGGTTGACACTGGACATGTTAACTCTGCTAAACTAGAACAACTGAAACTGTAACTAAATATAAAATGTGTCACAAAATAAAAGCTAAACTAAACCTAATAAAACCATTAATGAATCTAACTAAAACTAAACTTAAGTGAACAGAAAATGTAAAAATAGTATCAAAATAAAACAAATTTTGAAAGGCAAAAACTATAATAACCTTGCTGTGTACTTCATTTACCAAATACTTTGAAAAGTGTCCAAGTTGTCATCTACTAAACAGTATAGGGCTGCATCTTATACTGCAATTGTGAAAACCATTTCACCAGAGGACTTGAATAGCCCTGTTTAAAAATAATGTATTATTTTAGAATAATGTGGGTGTTCTTTATTTAAGTGCATATCATTTAAACAAATTACAAGCATATACATTATATAAATAGTGTTTTTATATATTTAACAGTTTTCATGTACAGTAATGGAATGACCAGATGTAAAATAACACTGCACAGTCTTTACAGTATAAAATAAAAACTGTTCATCTCTGTTAAAAAGCCACAATAGTAATCAAAGTTTTAAACTTTCTATGAATGTTTAATGTTAACAAGCCTTAAATACATGTGCAAATGATAAACTTTATCTTTAGAATATTATGGTTCAACATTGCAATTAATCCTCTAACCACATGCATTCTGAACTGTTGTGCCTTTTCAACTGTTATCGCTACTTGACAATGTACTTCCTGCAATGTGGCTTGCTGATGCAACACAGTGTGATGTCAATGCAAAAATTATGTGATATATTTTACCAGTAGGAATGTATTGCTCTGTTTCACACATATGATCATAATTAAATCCACTGTGTTGATGGATTCAAGCTTGTCCCCCACCGTCATCTGAAAATATGAAGAATAAAAAAAGATTTATATGTAACTTTGAGGAACACTCAGCGCTTTGCATTGTTTCAAGCTGTTCAACCGATTAAACTTAAGCCTGAATAGTGCTGTATCAACAGTTCAGATTTAACTCCACAAAACAGAGCAACAACACAGAGTGAATTAAACCGAGGAGCTCTGAGAAACAATGTTTTCTTTTATATGTTTTATACCAGACATGTTTGGTGGGTTTGTTTTCACTTTTATTTGTTTAATTGTTATTGTAATTGTTAACCATATATAATTACTGTATGGAATCTTGTTAGCCACTAGTTATTACTATATATATTAAATACTAACTATAAAAGCATTAGAAATGCTGAATACCTTTATGCTGATACTTATCACAAAAGACAAGTGGATTATTATTATGAAGAGGTAAAATAAAATAAAATAAAATAAAATAAAATAAAATAAAATGGGAAGCATCAGAACTTAGTGGAAAATTATCCAAACTGTATCGCATTCTCAGTGTAAATAGCCGTTAAAAACATATAACAGGATTGAGCAAGCTGTGGTAACGTTTTAGTGACTGCTGAAAATATTTCCAGATTAAGATGTGGTTTAATGACTCATTCATAATAACTGTAAATTGTTTCGAAGACTCATTGGTTTGGTCTAGTTTTTTTGACCCAACAGCGGTTGTAATGCGGTTTGAGTCAATTCATAATATCATAACTTCAGCTTTGTCAGTAAATTCTCTGTTTTCTTTAGAGACACTTAATTGGACATGTGAATGGCTGGCAAATACATGCTAATGCGTTTAATAAATTGTTGGGTTAGCACTGTTGTCTCACAGCAAGAAGGTCGCTGGTTTGAGTCCCAGCTGGGCCAGTTGGCATTTCTGTGTGCAGTTTGCATGTTCTCCCTGTGTTTGCATGGGTTTCCTCTTAGTGTTTTCCGGTTTCCCCCACAACCCAAAGACATGCGCTGTAGGTGAATTGGGTAAGCAAAATTGGCCGTAGTGTCTGAGTATGTGTGTGAAAGTGTGAGTGTATGGGTGTTTCCCAGTACTGGGTTACGGCTGGAATGGGCATACGCTGAGTAAAGCATATGCCGGAATAGTTAGCGGTTCATTCTGCTGTGGCGACCCCTGATAAATAAGGAACTAAACCAAAGAAAAAATAATAAATGAATGAACAATTGTTGGCTTTGTCGACAATAAGCAAGATTGGGCTTAATAACCGTTAATGATGGAGTAATGGAATAAAGTCTAGTCATTTTTATCTGAGTGTGTTTGTGTCTAGAAAAAACTTACACTGAGAGATCCTGGCTTGTAAGACCCTGAAAAGCAGCTCTATAACTCTGTTTTTTAGCCCACAGAAAGACACACAACCAGTTCCTTTGATACTCTCAGAAAGTGTGGCCTCGGCACATAAATGGAGTTGTTTGTTAGTCTCTCTTCCCCTGACCCATAATTTCTCTGTCACAGATGTTCCCTCAAACCCTTACTCTGTTCGGCTGAGCTCTGTGGCGCAGCGCGTGGCCACAGTCACCTTCACCAAGCCAGACTCTCATGGTGGCGTTCCCATCAGTCACTACCTGGTCAAATACAAAGACATCAGCTCACAGGACTGGAAGGATGTCAAATCGCAGGGAACGCAGAGTAAGTACAAAGGTTGTCTGCTGCTAGGTTTTATCAGCGTCTGCGGTAAACTAGCAAACAAATTATGTGAAACTATAACTTACACTTAACTATCTCTTTATGTTTTTCTTTCAAACTATCTGTTTGAAAGAAAAACATTTATTCAGCTGTTTTTTATCTAAACTTACATTTAACACATTAAAAATGTTATTTCTCATGCATGCTGTTCTTTTTAGCTTTCTGTTTGCAAAAAGATTCTGCAGCAAATAACGTCAACAATAATAATTCTTTCCTTGAGCTCCAAATCACTATATTTAAGGGTTTTCTGGAGGATCAAGTGATACAGACGATTGGAGTAATGATGCTTTACAGTTTTGACATTAGATGAAATTCAGCTTTTTTACTCTATTTATGATCCAATAAATGAAGCTTGAGTGAGTATAAAAGAGTCAAAACAGTTATATCTTGTCAATACCAAACTCATGTTAAGCTGAATTGAGTGTTGATTTTAAGATTTAACAATTTCATTTCGATTAGAGAATCACTACCTGGAGACTCTCTCTGACTGGATTGTTTGAATCAGTGAATCACTGGATAGAGACTTGCTCTGAATTGGTCACTTGAATCACTACCTGGAGACTCTCTCTGACTGGATTGTTTGAGTCAGCGAATCACAACTTGGAAACTCTCTCTGACTGGATCATTAAAATCAGCAAATTGCTACCTGGAAATTCTCTCTGACTGGATCATTAGAATCAGCAAATCGCTACCTGGAAACTCTCGCTGACTGGATCATTAGAATCAGTGAATCACTACCTGGAGACTCTGACTGGATCATTTGAATCAGCAAATCACTACCTGGAGACTCTCTCTGACTGGATCATTTGAATCAGCGAATCACTACCTGGAGGCTCTGACTGGATCGTTTGAATCAGCAAATCACTACCTGGAGACTCTCTTTGACTGAGTCATTTGAATCAGCGAATCGCTGGATGGAGACTTGCTCTGAATGGATTACTTAAATCAGTGAATCTTTAACTGAAGATTAATTTTTACTGAATCATTTGAACCAGAGAATCATTACTGGAGACTCTCTCTGCCTGGATCATTTGAATCTGCGAATCACTGGATAGAGACTTGCTCCGAATTGGTCACTTGAATCACTACCTGGATAGTCTCTCTGACTAGATCATTTGAATCAGTGAATCACTAATTGGAGAATCTCTCTCATTGGATCATTTAAATCAGCAAATAACTACTGGAGACTCCCTCTGACTGAATCATTTGAATCAGCAAATCTTTACCTGGAGACTTCTGGTCAATTGAATCACTACCTGGATACTGTGTCTGATAAGATCACTTGAATCAGTGAATCTTTAACAGAAGACTCATCCTTACCTACTCTATTTGAATCAGATATTTGTTACTAGAGACTTGATCTGACTGGATCATTTGAGTCATCGAGATCTGATGTGATTAGATCAACAGATTTAATAGGTTAACAGGTTAACTGGAAACAATCAGCTAATTTATGAATCTGACACTGCTAGATTTCTCCAGTTTAAAATAAAAGAACCACATATAAAGTAATAAAAAAAACGTAAGATATTATGCTTTGGAATGTAAACTTTTTGTAGATTAAATTACTCCACCAAGTACATTACATGTACTTAGGAATATTAGTGATATAATAAAACACAAAAAACTAAAAATCTATTACCCAGCAAATGCCCCACAATTTCAATTCAGAGCTCAGGATATATAGCACACAAATTTACTTTTTTTGTTTCACCTTAAACCTTCAGGTATCAGTCTTACTACGCTCACAACACACAAAAGAACTGGCCAAACTTTAAATCAACTTTAAGAGTTCAACTTCAGGGAACAAAACAGAAGAGTGAGAAAAGCTATGGGACATATAACTCTAGACCAGCCTGAACATACAGAGCTTTAAAAAAATACAAAATTCACCCACAATACCCAGAGAGCTACAGGTAAACTCTGAGCTAATAGGTGAAATCCTGAAAAGGCCTGTTTGCCAAGAGCATTACTGAAGTAAGCAATCATTTGAAACCATGTACAGGATTTAGGAGACCATACGTTGGGACTTACAGTAGCATGTTCATTATAATCAGTTCTTTTTGTTCATTCATCATTTGACTCAGTGAAAAGTTAACTGGAGATTCACTCTGACCAGACCACTTGAATAAGCTAGAATTTATTTTTTCCCATAAAAAAAAATATTTTGCACAGATGCTTGAAAAGTGCACTGAAGTACACTAATGAAGTACAACACTTTTCAACAGCTCTCACTGTACATATTTGTAGTCAATTTCAGAGCTCCAATAGGAATATACTGTAGTTCAAAAAATGTACTTTTATATTGATTTTTATCAGCTTGACTTCAGCTTGAACCTCCAGGCATCAGTCTCACTACATTCACACACACACACACACAAACACAAAATATATTAATACTAATAGAAAAGCCCAAACTTTTACTGCATACTGACTTCAGGGACCAAAACAGAAGAGTGAGAAAAGCTATGGGAGATAAACTCCAGTCCAAGTTGAACTTACTGAGCTTAAATTGATTGTTCTTTACCCACAACACCCAAATAGGTAACAACAGATTCAGAAAATAATCAGATAAGCAACTTCAAGGACTTTGAGCCAATAAACATAATCCTGAAAAGGCCAGGAGCATGATTGGAGAAAGCAATCATTTGAAGCCATGTACATGATTTAAGAGACCACTTTGGTACTTCATTTCTTTCTCTCACTTTTCCTCCTTCTGTCCCACAGCTATTGTGTTGCTCACTAACCTTGAGCCCAACACGACCTACGAGGTGAGAGTATCCGCAGTGAACGGGAAAGGTCAAGGGGAGTTCAGCCACACAGAAAGCTTTCAAACCCTGCCCATACGTGAGTGCTTTTCACTTTGACCCTTAAATAGCATAGGTTTGGGAAAACAAGTATGTTGAGGTAATGGATGAATATGAATATAAATGCTGTTTGGTCTTTTTTTTTGTTTAGGAGAACCAAGCCCCCCATCGGTTCAGGGTCAGCGAGGGGTTGGAAAGGCGTATCGGTTGGGTCTGGTCAAGCAAGATGACGGAGGAATGCCCATACTGGAGTACATCATCAAATATAAAACAGTAAGAAAGCTTCTGTTAAAGTCATGTTGATTTGGAGGAGTCTTGTGGAGGAAATGTTGCTGGAGTGCTTTATCATGGTTTCTGTGTGAAACATTGGTCTTCTGAGGCTGTGGTTTTTACCTTGTTTTGGAAGATTTGTCAAGTCTCAGTGGCATTTACACAGTGTAACACTAAAAAGTGATTTTTCTTTGTCTTTTATTTTATTGATTTTAACAATAAAGTGAATAGATTTATTAGTTTAGTTTGGAAGTCCTAAATTTTAATTAGACTTTTTTAAAACTAAAACCATATTGTAAGTGATCAGTAGTTTCTCATTAATTAGTGGATGTGGGGGGGTGGAATCCAAACTTTTTTTTCTGAACTTATGAAAAATCACCTTTAAAACATGATTGCTGCTTACATTTTTTTTATTGAATCAAATGAACTTTTCTAGTCATCTCAACATATTTAAGGTAAACTGACTAAACTAACCCTGATTAACTTATTAAAATAAGTTAAAGTACTATAAAAACATTTGTTTTCAACACTTTTTATTATTTATTTTTTTACACTAATGGAATATTTAATTTCATCCTTTAAAATCAACACATTGTTTCGAAATATTGAACAATGGAAGATAAAAAAACATTTTACATCATTCGCTGCAATTTAGTGAGGTCTCAAAGAGATGAAAACGTACAGTTAATTTATCAAAGATGTAGTTGACTTTTTTTCCTACAGTAAAACATGTAGGAGAATTTTTTAGCTGAATCCATGGTCCTTGCTGATTTCTATAACGCAAGTCAATGGTCACCTGTTTTTGAGATTAAAAATAACTCAAGCATGAGGTAACAAGACATGCACGTATTTTGCCAAATTGGATGTTATCTGTGATTGTCCAAGATGCAGCAACTGCTATAAATTACAATAACAGGCATGACTCCATTCTGATAAATGAACTCACATCTGAATCGCTCATACATCATGGAGAGGCTTGCTTTCACTATACTTCTGTTTGCTCACTATAGATCTGTTTTCTCAATCTGTGGATTAAAGCTAAAAATATTGTAAATAGCATTCCATTTCCTACACAGAGCCATCATTTTGCTTCACAAGAAGTCACTGTGTCATCAGGAGACAGAGCTGTTTTTGTTTGGATGTGTTTATTTTAAAATTGTAACCATTAATTGCCATTAAAAAAAGCATAATTTTTTTAAACTGAAGAAAAAAGGCTATATTTTAGATGACCAGATGGTGAGTAAATTAACAGGAAATGTTAATTTTGGGGTGAACTATCCCTTTATGTAACATGAGAACAAACAGTTATTAATTATACCACATTGTGACAGTTAAATACTTGAAAACGAAAATGCCCCCACTATTTAAAAAAAAAAAACAAGCTGTCAAAAATATCTGCAGATAAACAAGACATTGCACTGTCCTCTTAAAAACCAAATCCAGCGTGATGCTTTGTGAAACACGGACAAACTAATTTTGTTGTGAGAACATAATAAACAAACATTATCTCTTTACAAATATACCAGTTTATTCGTTAATGGGCTGCTGTTGTTTTTTTCTCAAGTTTCTTGTTAGGTTGTGTCCAGCAGAACAACTTTTTTTTACAAATTGTAATGTACTCGGCCATTAAACTAGCTGGAGAATAGCAGCGGAGAACGAGTTCCTGTGGTTTTGTTGTTTGTAAGTGTAAATTGTGATATTGAGCTGGAATATAGAGAGCATTATTCCAGTAAACTTGTAGAGTCGAGTGGGCGATGGTTTCAGTAATGAGCAGTGGAAATACATCTCTTTGTTTGAGCTCATTCCTCTTGTTTATGCACCAGCACGAACTGCAGCATGCTTAAAAAACATGCGGAACTAATTCCTGCACAAGATATTCGGCTGTTTTTAGGCTCTCTACTCTCAGTGGCTAAATTATAATAGTGCATCAGGTGTGACCGTATTAAGGTGTATTGTGGAAATGGTGGGTGTGAGAGATAGGTCTCGGTGAGGAGGAGACCAGGGTTTGTATACATTGTTTATATAGAATGACCTAAAATCACACTGTGGGGAAAAAAAAACATGATTATAAAGACAACAGAAGTCAGTCCAGACTATGATGAAAAGACGATGTGGAGCTAAATCTGGTAAACCGTTTTCACAGATTGACTTTTTTTGTTGTTCTCCATTGAGACATAAAACAAATAATAGATTTAAAAAACGATGTATTAATTTATTATTAGATACTTTACATAGATATAACAAATTCAGTTTTCAGATAAATTCAGATAAAATCGTCTTGCTATTACTGTAAATAAGACAAAGTTTGCCATTTAGTATTACTTGAATAATTTTAATGCTGTTTTTTGTAGTACATTTATTTGTTTTATTTTTTTTTACTTTAGCATTATAACTTAGTTCTGAAAATTACAAGAGTATTATTATGAGTTAAATGTTTGTATTCAAAGGTATATGAAAAACGAGCTCTCTTGTTATTTTGCTTGTTTTTACCATATAATTGGTGTATGAGGCCCAATGTTTTGTTAACATATTTACATTTTACATTTTGCCCTCATGTGGCAGTTGCATGGAGCAGCGGTCTTCCTCTACTTATTGAAAACTGAATGAATAATCAATGTATATATGCATCCACACAAATATATGGCAAATACGGCATCTTGTAATAGTAATTGTTCAAGGGCTACTAATTAATAATTGAGTCATAATTTTGGACATAATTATTCATAATGCCAGTTGTACTATTCATAATCCCAATTACACAGAAATAGTTTATAAGGATAGGGAATACATAATGAAAAAACTACATAAAATGCTTATGTCATACTAGAGTTTTTATATAGAAGATTTAATAAGAATACAACAAATCTGTGATACCTGAGTAAAGAAATTATTTAACGGGAAAATATATCAAATGTTTCAAAATAATATGATGAATAATAGACATGCCTCATATTTGTGTGTTTTGACATATTTGTGCATTTTAGACTATAAGCACCATGCATGCATGTGAATGGTTGTTTTTTCATTTGAGGGACAAGAATGTTAAATAGGGGTGGCACAGTGGCTCAGTGGTTAGCACTGTCACCTCACAGCAAGAAGGTTGTTGGTTCAAGTCCCAGCTGGGCCAGTTGACATTTCTGTGTGGAGTCTGCATGTTCTCCCAGTGTTCGCATGGGTTTCCTCTGAGTGCTCCGGTTTCCCCCACAGTCCAAAGACATGCACTGTAAGTGAATCAGGTAAGCAGTTAATTCAGGCTTTGAGTTGGGAGAACTAAAAAGCCTTGTGTGACACTGCACTTTTGTTTAAGCAATAGTTTCTATAGGTTGTGAAGAGTTATCAAACGTAGCATACCAGCATGTCCACACATTCACCTCTGCTTTCTCTCTTTCTATCTCTCTCTCCCACAATCCCTCTGTTTGTTTTTCCTCTCATGGGCCTCAGCATTTTCTCATTTGCTTCATCTCTGTCTGTCTGGGTCTGTTTGGTGATGCCTCGCTTCCTCCTCGACCTTAATAGGGTCCGCTGGCATCTTTTCCTTCCCTTTTATTTGTTCTCTTTGCTTCTCTCTCTCTTCCTCTCACTCTCTCTCTCTCCCTCTCACTCTCTCTCTCTCTCTCTCTCCCTCTCTCTCTC
>CAIGQW010053321.1:8135535-8239246 GCA_903798125.1 Danio choprae
AGACAGACAGACAGACAGACAGACAGACAGACAGACAGACAGATAGATAGATAGATAGATAGATAGATAGATAGATAGATAGATAGATAGATAGATAGATAGATAGATAGATAGATAGATAGATAGATAGATAAATTTTGTAAAACAATAACTGCATGTTTACAACAAAAACAAGTCTATCATTCTTTTTTTTCTTTTTTTGTCTGTCTAGTAAAGGATAGAAAAGGACAAAAGGACTATCTCAAATAATGCCATGATATTGACATATGATATTTAAATTGTGTTTGCACATGTCCAATTATATCTGAAATATTCCTAGAAGCAATGGCAGTGCATACATAGGTGTACATTAGTGTGTGTGTGTGTGTGTGCGTGTGCGTGCGTGTGCGTGTGCGTGTGTGTGTGTGTTGACAGCACTGCTCCTCAGCAGCTTGGATTTACCTTGTTAATTCGATGTCATTTGTATATTCTCTCCCAACTCCTCCTCATCCTCTCCCTTTCCTCTCTCCCTCTTCGCCTGCATCCCTTCATCCCTACTGGCCCACGCTCTTATTTATAATTCTATTGTGCTTCGTCTCGTTGTTTCACTCTAAACAATCCTGCTCTCCAATTCCCACCTAATGAATTATGCAACGCATTCTGGACCACATCGCAAATCGCTGGGCTTTTTGTTTTGCAATGAACTGCCACTAAACTTCCTTTTCTGTGTGCCTCTAAACACCCCGCAATCCTTTCAATCAAAACAAACCTTTTCAACGGACACTGGTTTGGACTGCTCATATTCTTGTCACATTCATCCCCTGTTTATTTACTGACCTGCACTAAAATGATCTCATTTGCTCTCTTCTAATCATCTTTTTCCATTAACCCAACGCGCTGGTGTTATGAATACACTGCTTTCGTTCTCTCCATGTGTAACCACCCTATGTTCTTTGCTGGCTCCACACACCTACTGTATGTCTTTCCCTCTTCCTTCCCTTCATCTCATTGCAGATCAGTGTTGTGAGCCTCCTCCAGCCGGACGTGGACATCCCTCCATGCAGCCCGTCCATACGGTGGCCGTCTTCGGAGCTGCTCTGTCACTGTTGCTGTGCTTGTGTCTGTGTTGACATTGCTCCATCTTCCACCTTGCCCGGATTGAGCCCAAAAGACTGAGCCAGGGGCTATTTTTTTATACCCCAAACAGTGGATCGCTGACCCTTAAGCCCAAAGTATACTTCGGTTTTTTTGTCTAAGCTAGAAAAATGGTTCCCGACCCTAGGGGTGGAAAAAGATTTATGAGGGGTCACCAAACACACACTGATTTGAGGATGCTGTAGGAAAGATACAGATAGCAATTTGAGGATAAACTAAATTCTTGATGGTTAATAATTAATCATTAAAAGCATAATTCATTACAGCAATTTGACAAACTGTCAAGAATTAAATAATGTCCAGCATTTAGGAAATTTAGCAAAGCACAGCATGAAGGGCAGTGAGAGGGTGGTGCAAGAAAAATATGCATGAATGTATATCTGAAGAAAACTGATTGTCAGGAAAATTTCCATATACAGACTAATAAAAATGTGCTTTATGTACAGAAAGTATGGGGAAATATCTATATTTCTGACATTCTATAGGCACCACCTACTGTCAGAAAGTGGATTTACATTTTCATTCAGATTGTCTGCAGTTTTTGTTCAGACCATAGACTGGATTGGGCAAAAATAAAAGTTATATTGAGCCTTTATTCACTATTGCAAATACTAAATTAAACATTCTAATTTATCTTTATATTGTTTAGAAATTTTGTTAACACTTTATTTGAAGAGATGTTCATAAGACCACCTTTATAATCATACCATGACATGTCATCAATATGGAGATTTTATGCATGCTTATGAACTTGTCATGAGGCCATTATAAAAGTGTTTTGAATTTTTCTGATCACTTTTTTTCAGTGAAACAAACTGAATTTGTCATTTAAAATTGTCCATAGAAGCGTCATTTCATTATTTGAACAGCTTCATTAATATTTGATGACATTTAATGACATTTTAATGACAAATTCATTTTGAACCACTGTAGATAATGTCCAGAAACCTCAAAGAATGTCACCATTGCTTTTAAAATTACATAACTGAGCGAATGACAATTAATGACAATTGTCATAAGCATGCATAAAATCGCATTCGTGTTCATTATGTGTCATGTCATGATTATAAAGATCTTATGAACGCCCCTTCAAGTAAAGTGTAACCAAATGTTTTGTGACAAAACTTATTTGAACACAGTAAATATTGTGTTGTAGCCTAAGTCAACCAACTTTCTTTGGTCACTGAAAATCTTTTTTAAAGTTATTATTTTAAGCTTTTTGCAGTTATTATTATTGAAAACTTAACAATTGATCATCTGCTCTATTTTTTATGGGATGTGGAGTAAAATAGGGTGGATGTTAAAATATGGTTCTCCTGGAGAAAAAAGGTTGGGAACCACAGCTTGTACATAAGCTTTGAATTGATTTTGCGCTAATTAGTCTGCCACAGTGTGGGAACAATGACCTGGGCATTGCTTCATAGTCAAAAAAGAAACAGAAGAAAGCAGTTGCCAAGTCTTTTTTTATGTGGAATGTTGCTAATTGCTAATTACACAATTGTCTTTACACAATGGTATACACTCCTGCCCTGGGTCATGATTGGGCCACTTTTGGGAACATTTGGGTTTTGATTAGTGCAGGCTTTGTTACAAAGAACTGGCAGCCCTGGAAGAGACAGAAAAACAAACTAATAAAGATGAATAGATGCCTGTGTTGTCATATGCGTGTGTGAATGGATGAAGACATTCACAACTCAAAACTGTGATATTTCTAGCTCTTCATTAGCATTTGGTAATGCTTTAATGCAGTTTTGGTTATAAATAGATATAAATCATCTTTGCATGCAGCAAGGATTCATTCACAATTTTCATGCGCAATAAATAGTTTAGGATTTGCTTGCTAAAATGGATTGTAGATAAATATCCACCTCATTCAAGACTGTCTTGTAACATTTCCAGTTACTGTTTTTGTGAGAGAAACTGAATTAATCAAGCTGAGTGAACAATTTCAGACCTTTTTGCAGACTAGTTTAGATCAATAGAATAGTTATTTGTGAACCACTTCTGAATCTAAAGAACTACTAGAACGCATACAGCTAGATTGATGAGAAAAAAAAAGAGCGAAAATGAATCTGAGTAAAGGGGATTAACCCTTTTTTAGGGCACTCATTGAAATACCCCTGGAGTGTTAAGGCCCCGGTAATCTTCAAGCAAAAGTCTTTTTCATTCTTCATTTGAGTGAAAAAATAAGTTTAAAAAGCTGAGGCTGAGCAGTATACTGTTTTTGAACACTCCAACATGTCCGTGCTGCAGTAGGCAGGGTTGTAAATTTGTCACGCTGCTTGCATGTACCCCTAAACATCAATGGTGGCTAAGAGAGAAGAACAGTTTCATAAACATCTGGCAAACAGCCTTCTCCATAAGAAACATCACTGCGGCATGTCATATCTTTACATTATCTTCTATTTGCCGCTGACACTATATGGTGCCGCCAGTGTGTGCAAATTTGTAGAAAAGATGTGGCGAGATGATGTGGGCTTCTTGTCTGGTGTGGGACCCCTTCTGAGTCTTAAAATGTTTCCGCGAGCGATCATACAAGTGCGAATATATATCTTTAACAGCTGTGCTGCTCGACTCTGCAATGTATTCATGTTGCTAGTGTTGTTGATTTGGATGTAGTCTCCTGCCTGATTCCCATGGAATGAGAAACAAATTAAGGGCAACAAGTCGCAGGACAAAAAAGGCAGAGTTCCAGAACACACTCACTGATTGCGTAATCATTAAAGACCAATGGCAGCTCAAAGATGTTTTGGAGCCAAAACGAACACCCCCAAAAGTTTGCTTTGGTTAACTGCGAAAACTAATTTAAAAAAAAAATAGTTTTGTTAGAAATTGTGTCATTTCACTTCGTTCTTCGGTTTCATTTGAAGTAAACCAGGGCCTTTACTGAGGATTACTACAAGACTTTTATAACTTTGATTACAATATCATTATTGATAATATTTTTTAAGTCATCAATGACAGTTAAGTTCCTATATATGGTTCTTCACACCATGAACGGTTAAACGAGAACAAAAAATGTTTTATTCCTTATAACTTTTGGACAGAAAAAGTGTAGACATTAAAAAGATAAATCTATCAAATATAGCACGCTAGAAATGGGGTATATTTTTAAAAGCTGAGTGCTGAATGTGCACGTACAATAAAAAAAATAAATAAAAAAACGAAGTATACTTTGGGATTTAGCCATTGCTCCTTAACAGTGGCTTTATTATATATGCTTGTGAGACCATCTGTCCCGCTTCACTGTCCTGGCCACACTCCATGCCAAAAATCGACCTGCTTTTTTTGTCCATAAAGGTCTCGCACATTATTGACAACAGAGGAGGAAAAACTGAGTGGCTAATTTGTTTGCTACCTGTAACAGTCGCGATCAGACCCTTAGCTTTATGTTTAATGAGTTCCTTTTTGCTGGAGTTTACAAACACGCAGTATAAGCCACCATCGTGAGGGCTTTTCCATCTTCTGTGCAACCACAGGCTCTTTTGTTTTGGTTTATTATGACTATGGAAAATGTCAGCAGTTGCATCGCTTGAGAGAATGCATTTAATGATGTTGCTGATACGCGCACACAGAGATATACTACGCAGCACTCATTAAATGGAGTCAAGTAGGATTTCAAATTGATATGACTTTTAAACACTGGTATCATAAATCAAACAGGCCGACTTTGTGTTACAGATAATACGAGAAACATAAAACAAGGTTTCTCTCTCCTAGTGAGTCCAAATATAATGCACATTAATTTTCATTCTCTGAGTACACCTCTGGCAGAGATGTTGCCGTGCCTTTTTATTGTATATTCTCAGTAGTGATGAGAAACAACATTAGTAACTAGAATCGTGCAGATTCTGTGAATATGAATATTTGTGTGAAATGTTGCTGCCATGAAGGGGTTGTAGCTTATGAATGCGGTGAATTAAGCTATAGCAGTCATTGTTACGTGTCATTGCACAGGACTCATTTCAGCTACATTATTGTTCAATATTTTGGGGCCTTTTTTTAAAGACTTTTATTCTATGGTTGCAAAAAATACACAAAAAATACAATAAAATCAGCAATATTGTAAAATATTATTAGGATTTAAAATAACTGTTTTCTATTCCTAATATTTTTATACTTTTCAATTTCAGATAAATATTAGAAATCATTTTAGTATGATAATTTCGAGCCTAATATACATGTATGATAAAAACAACAAAAACTTTTTTATTATTACATTGGATTGCTCCGTTCCTTTTTATTTTTCTTCTTCTTCTTCTTCTCTAAAATGAATTGCATTTTTGAGGGTCTAAACATGCTCGAAAACTCAAGAAGTGGCGAAAATGTACGTTTGTTATAGGATTCAGAAGTGGGTGTGGCAAAATGACTCGACAGCGCCACCTATGCACTTTTGAAGGAGTGGCCCCCAAGCTACATTTCACGCACATGTTTGACCTAGAAAAAAGTCTCTTGGAGCGAAATCTCAAGCCCAACAGGAAGTCGTATATTTTTAACTTCCAATGACGAAAATGTGCAGTTTTTGCCATTTCCAGGAGTTGTATTTCAACAAACTCCTCCTAGGCATTTTATTAGATCAACACCAAAATTAGGTATTGTCATCTAAAGGCCTTGGTGATGTTAAATTGCGAATTAAGAGTCCTGACCTGAACATGTTTGCATTCCAATATCCAGTTACTGTTATATTAACAGGAAATGACATTTTACACTGTAACAAACTCCTCCTAGAAATTTTAGCAGATTGAATCCAAGTTTTTTCAGTCTAATCCAAAGGCTTTTGTAATGCTAAATTGTGAAGATCTAGAGTTTTCGTCGAAGGGCGTGTCCGTGTTGGACTGAAAAATTCAGTGTTTCGCCATGGAAGAGATAACTCAGCCACACAATGTCCGATCTGCCTGAAAGTTCACAGGTTTGATGAAATTCCTCTTCTGAAAACATCTACATGCCAATATTGAGTCACAGTTATAGCGCCACCTGCTGACAGAAAGAAGTTTGTCATAAATTGATGATTTTGTCAGGTTTTTTATATTTATCAGCTTAAATTTTTCTCCACTGTTCTCTAGTGAGCCAGGGTGCAAGTCATTGCTGCTTGCAGCTTTAATTATTATTATTATTACTATTATTATTATTATTATTATTATTATTATTATTATTATTATTATTATTATTATCAATAATATTATTATTATTATTATTATTATTATTATTATTATTATTATTAATATTATTATTATTAACATGCCTAAGACACATGTATGATAATAACAACAACAATAATAATAATAATTTGTTGTTGTTGTTGTACAGTATCAAAAATGTTTCAAGTTTATATATTAATAAGACAAATTATTTAAAATGTTTATTTTAGGAAAAAAAATTCAATAACATTCTGTATTGTCACTTTTTTATGATATTTGTTTTATTTCTTTCTGGCATGCCATGCTTCACTTTCTTGACTGTCTGGATGCCATATTGCAATTTGGATTGGATGATGTAGTGTACTGTCAGAAGATTATTTATTTTCTGTCCATGAAATGTGAAGTGCATAACTATAGATTGTGCTATTCTGATGCAACATGTTTGAAGAATCTAGTTGAATTCATGTCAAAAATGATGTAGATTCAAATTTACTTTTGTAGATTCAAATAATAATACTTTTCAAATAAACCAGCTTACTCTGATGCAATAACTACAGTCTCTGAACTCAGATTCCTAACAATAATCTTGATTCATCATTGTACAGATGAAGCGTTGATGTAGAACACTGCCATGTAAAGCGGTTTGTGTTCATATATTATTTTAGGCGATCAAATAAAGGATTCAGATCATCAGATTTAATAGTTATTCTTTATTCTGATGGTCCCCAACAGACATTTGACTGAATACATTATTCACATACAAATAACAATTTCATCTTCATAATGATTTGCACAATGATTTACAAATTGCAAAAATGTATTTCCTATAAATTTCAAAAGTGTTAGTTAATGATATAATAACTATAAGTGACTAAAATGATTAAAGAGTGCATATCACAGTCATCAAATTTTATAAGGACTTCTGTCTATTTAATCAAATCGCCACATGATGCTGTGTATGTGAAGTTTATATGTGAAGTCTGTATGTTCATCATGTTTGTGTGAATGAAGGGGACACTTTTGTTTTACTACTGTCTCACTATACGAAAACATAAATACATCCCCAGAACTGATTTGTGTAACTTGTAACTTTTATTTTGTATTTGAGCCTTGTCTTCCTGTTCTTGTCTTGCTTCCCGTCATGTGCATCTTTGTTTTTGTGTCATGTTTTTTATCAGCCCGATCTCACAAGGAAGTGTAACTATTTTACGTTTTGTCAGTTTAGTGACTAATTTGTACAAATTCATATGAGTCATATTTTAAAAGGAGACGTGGCACTAAACCCCACCTCTAGACATCAATCGTCATTGGGAGATTTGCAAATTTTAGCATTGGTTTTTATTGGTTGCTATAAACATGAGGGATATATATATATATATATATATCCCTCATGTTTATATTTTTCACTTTCTTTTTTTTCCCTTTTCGTTGTGTGTAAATCCACTGTTGGCAAGATTGTTCTTTGGTGGGATTGTTCTGTGATGGGAAAGAAATAAACTTTTCAAAGATGAATTGCTTTACAAAATAATTCAAAGTGTTCAAAAAGCCCTCAACCCTACACTTCCCACAAAAACTATCAAAATAAATGTCTAGTGTAAAGAGTGTACCACTTTATTTTTTATGCATTTATTGTTGCACAAATATATTATTCATTTAGGAATGTGTTTTTTTTAACCGACTAGTTTACTCTTAAATTGTCTCATGGCTACATCGCTAAATTACATAGTTCATTCATTCGTTTTCCTTTGGCTTAGTCCCTTTATTCATCAGGGGTCAGCACAGTGGAATGAACCGCCAACTTATCCAGCATATGTTTTACACAGCGGATGCCCTTCCAGCTGCAATCCAGTACTGGGAAACATCCACACTCATTCACACACAATGCCAATTTAGTTTATTCATTTCACCTATAGCGCATGTCTTTGAACTGTGGGGGAAACCGGAGCACCCAGAGGAAACCCACGTCAACACAAGAAGAACATGCAAACTCCACACAGAAATGCCAACTGATCTAGCCAGGACTCGAACCAGCGACCTTTTTGCTGTGAGGCGACAGTGCTAATCACTGAGCCACCGTGTCACCCTAAATTACATAGTATTGTCACAAAATGTTTTTGTAAAAAAACTGTTTAAAAAAGTTGGAATTATATCCATCCATATATCAAATTGTTCAAATTCGAAACAGAGAATTGATTTTAAGTTTCTATTTGAATTAAATAAAGAGTAAAATAAAATAAATGAATTAAATAAAATAAATTAAATAAAAATTCCCACCCCCAGTGTAAACTGACTATCAAAAGAAAGTGTTAACACGAAATTTGATTAGATGACTATTGTACTGCATGTTGAATAGCTCAAATGATATACTGACTCGTAAAGCAGTCAAGGAAAAATAAGTATACTGAATAAGCACTTGTCAGAAAACCAATTTAGCAGATTTACATTGATAATTTTCAACGAATGCAATGAAAACATACGTTTATAGAAAGTAAGAGGTTTGACCTTGATCTTTTCTGTCTGAATATTTTCCCAAAGCATCAATTCCTCTTTTTTTTTTACATTTTCTTTTCCTTTCTTTAAAAAGGTGAAACAAAAAGCTAACAAACATCTCTCGTGTCCTACGTTTAGCTATAGTCGGTCAATAAGTTCTGAAGTTCACAGCACAGAATTGCAATTAGGATCTCATGTTTTGCAGTTGGAATCTGTAGATTTTTATCATTGTGAAAAGGATGAGAGGTTTTAAAACCCTCACGGCATACCTGACCTAATTAAGACGATCTCGAATCAATGGAAGTCAGGTCAATGGAGGCCATTAATCTCGATCATCTCTACGTGCTGCCCTCTCCATTCTCTCATTACACAGCAATAGAACATTGCATTTCATTTATGGGCATGTCAAAAACCTCAATATTGTTCTCGTTAAAAGAAAGGATCTGAAAAACCCAGTCCATTAAGGCCTTTATTTCCTAATGTGGCATGACTTCTTATAAGATTAGAATGGCTCTTTGTTGACGGTTCCAGCTGGAAAAGATTCTGGCAAATGAAAATGGACCTGTTGTTTTACTGCTGTCCATTACAGCGGATCACTCCATAAATAAGCTTCTTTTTTTCACCAAGAAGAGAAACAAGTGAAGTCTTTTCTGCTAGCTATAAATTCAAATGCCAGGTGTATGAAGTCATAAATCAGAATCCATCAATATAATAAGCATAAATAAGCAACAAGTAAAGACATTGCAGAGGTGGAGGTCATTTCACAATCCAGCAATCGTTAAGCCCACTGTAAAGATATCCATTTAATGTATAGTTTACTTAAAATTGCATATGTGCTATCAAGTGGTTCCAAGCTGTTTTGAGTTTCTTTTTGTCTGATATTTTTCTAATATATATTTTTGAAAAATGCTGTAAACTCTTAGTCATTGACATACATAGTAGAAATAATCATCAAAGTCAGTGGCTACAATATATTATATTAGAGTTTAACAGAAAAAAAAAAACTCAAAAGGTTTAATACAATGAAGGGTGAGTGAATTGTGAAAAAATTTTAATCTTTGTGTGACGTATGTTTTGTTTTTTTCTATTTATTTGCTCCTTTGAACTGCATTTATGGTGACACTGTAGCTCAGTAGTTAGCACTGTTGCCTCACAGCAAGAAGGTTGCTGGTTCGAGTCCCGGCTGGGTCAGTTGCCATTTCTTTGTAGAGTTTGCATGTTCTCCCCATGTTGGCATGGGTTTTCTCCAAATGAACTTCATTCATATTGCATATTGTTTCAAACTTCTGTAGAAAAAAAATTCACTAAAACATTTTAGTGTAAATAAATTTTAAAAAAGGGCAGCACGGTGGCGCATTGAGTAGCACAATTGCCTCACAGCAAGAAGGTCGCTGGTTCGAGCCCCGGCTGGGTCAGTTGACATTTCTGTGTGGAATTTGCATGTTCTCCCCGTGTTTGCGTGGGTTTCCTCCGGGTGCTCTGGTTCCCCCCACAAGTCCAAAGACATGTGGTACAGGTGAATTGGGTAAGCTAAAATTGTCCGTAGTGTATGAATGTGAATGGGTGTGTATGGATGTTTCCCAGTGATGGGTTGCGGCTGGAAGGGCATCCGCTGCGTAAAACATATGCTGGATTGGCGGTTGGCGGTTCATTCCGCTGTGGCGAGCCCAGATTAATAAAGGGACTCAGCCGAAAAGAAAATGAATGAATGAATGAATGAAATAAAAAAAAATTGTGAGTCACAAAATATTGGAAACTATTCATTAACTGGTATTTTTGCAGTGTGTGTTGTGTTCAATCTGTCATCACTGACTAACAGTGCATGGACAAAAACAGCTGAAATCTCTTTTTTATTTTTTTGCTTTTTTTTTTACTATTCTTCAGTATTTCAAAAGTAATAGCAGTTCAGAATGAAGTTAGTGTTGCTATAATGTTACAGATTACAGTCAACTATCCCTGCAATGATATCTGTTATGTTAGAGAAATGAGTGAATGCACTTTTTATTTATTTTATTATTTATTTTTATTTATTAAAACAGCTGAAACATCTTTTTTATTTATTTGTTCGTTTTTTATAATTAATATTATTCAAGTATTTCAAAAGTCATAGCAGTTTGTCCAAAATGTTACAGATTTTAGTCAACTATTCCTAAAATGACATATTTTCTGTTAGAGTGAATGAATTTTTTATTTTATTTTATTTTTATTTTACTATTTTCCTATTTATTTTATTTTATTTTATTTGTTAGGTTTTTTTATTCTTCAGTAAGTCATGGCAGTTTGGCATGACATGTCTAAATGTTACAGATTGTAACATCTCTTATATCCCTCAAAAACAATTCTCAATTTGATGCAACATTACCATTGAAAGTTCATCACCAATCAATAAAACGATTAGGATAATTTTAATTCTCCCATGTACACTACAAGTGTCATGGAGGATTCTATTAAAAGTATGGAAAAATGACATCTAATTGGCGTCACTTGACACCCATTTCATTCGTTCTGACCCATCAGTCCAACCTCATGCAGCGCAAAGACATCTTTGCAACTGATAATGGCCATCCTGATGGCGGTCGGTCTATTAATCGTTTAACGGCTAGAGGGTCCCTTCTGCTCGTCAAGCATAGCGTCTTAATGAGCGTCAGAGTCTTTAAACCATCATTATGGAGTCATGCTTGGCTTGTGTCCTCTGTGTAGGTAGTGCAGGGAGGAGGAGCCTTAAAACTCAAGACCTTTTCCATAATGGCCAAAGCTTTAAATTACCTCAGGACTGCAGAAGGAAGCCATTCAGCCTGGAGATAAGAAAACTGTCTTGTTTTATGGAGTGCTCTTTTGGTTTTATGGGTTGATTAGTAAAAAAGGACCAAACTGTCACTAGTCAGCTCGATGTATCCACTTAATACAAGTCAGAAAGCTATAAAAGTGGCATTTTCTGATGGGTTAGGTGGATACTTTGGCCATTTAGGAGCCACAGGTAACACAAAAAACGGATGTGCTTTCACGGCACATCAAATGCATTTGGCAAAACGTTTGCTTGGCTGTTCTTGGCTTAAGTGCATCATTTCACTGAGATTTACTTTAATATTAAGAACAGATTTTTTTATTGTTTGAGTGAATTATATTTTTCACAGTTCTTGACTTCTTAGTTAAAACTGAATCCATTCAGACTCCTTTTTACTTCGCAAATTGCTGCATTATTGTGTAAAACACATTTTCTATTAAAAAAATTTAAGTCATAGAAAATGCTTCATGCTTTTTATCAAGAAAGAACATGAAGTTCGTGCAGTGCATTTAAAAATTACAAAACTAATTTATTTGGAATAATAACATTAATAAATAATTTACAATAAGACCAGGCGAAGGTTTTATTAATGTAAATAAGCCCACATTGACTGCAGGTCTATTTTTATTTAGGGCTTTATTTAATTTTTTTTAAACAATTTTTTTAGGAGATGTATGTGTTGCAATTACATAATGTAATATTTTGAAAACTAAAGGATAAATAGCTTTTAGGACATTGTTTTTATTATTAGTATTATCATCATCATCACTGAAATTAAAAAGTATGCAAAGTAAATATGCAGGAAGGAATGCATTAAATTGATCAAAAGTGAATCAAATGTAACGGTATAGACTTTTGTTATTATTTTAAAATGCTGCTTTTTGAGGCTGTAAAGTATCATATGTACATATCAAAA
Organism: Danio choprae; assembly: GCA_903798125.1. Taxonomy (NCBI): domain Eukaryota; kingdom Metazoa; phylum Chordata; class Actinopteri; order Cypriniformes; family Danionidae; genus Danio; species Danio choprae. The sequence goes on from CAIGQW010053321.1 coordinate 8,147,999, forward strand.
ATAAGGAGCAATAATGAATAAAGCATTTATAATTTTTAAAATGCTTCCTTGAACAACAAGCAAATCAGCATAAAAACTACTACATTTTTGATTGATAAAAAACGTCTTGTGGACAAACCAGTACAACCTTGCCACTCCACAGCAGATGCATTTGGCAAACATTTCCTGGGCTGTTAATGATGTAAAGGTGTCATATCACACTATATTACTTTAATCCGAAACCTCCCCAATAAAGTTTTACTCTGGTTTAGCCGACTGCTATTTTTAGTCCCCTTTCCATCTCCAGCTTTCGGTATTTATAGGTGTCGTAAGTGCAGAGGTAAGTGTTTGAATGATTAAGCTGAGGGATGAACAGTACTTCAACCTTGAAGAGAGCGCATTACTGGGGGTCTCAAACATTACTGCTGCCTGAACTTCATGCTGGATGGAAGTTTTTTCCACGTAAAAGTGTTCCCAAACCATACACCGTGGATCTGTTTAAGCCCTACTTAGTCATGTATCAGCGTGACACGGCCATTAAGCCCCACACATGATTACAAGCTTCATTAGCCTGTCAATCATCTGCGGAGAGCCCACCCACAGACCTCCCTTCAGTCCGTCCAGACACAATCAATCGAGCTTGAGTTATTGCTTCTCATTGCTGAGTCTCAATCACCGTTCCTACTTAATTAATTGAGTGCGTTGAACTCAGATGCGGATGGATCACGCCCATTTGTGGAACTTCAGGATAAGTGATATTAACGAGATGCTAAATTGAGCTTCTAATGATGCTATAAATCAACAACAAATCAGCTATAGGAGCCCGAGACATCTCTCAGGGAGAGCAAGGCGCAAGATGGTGAAAAACAGATGCGTCGGCCGATAAGTCACAGTGGAGGTGGTCATGCGCTCCATGCATCAAAAATAAAACCTCACTGGGGTCAGTAAATCTGAGGAGCTCGTTCATTCATGTAAAAACTGATATCCAGTTGTGTGGTGACATTTGAAAATAGTTTAAAGATCATGATGCTCCAGCGATCTTCCAAATCTGAAGTTTTGAGGTCATGGATGTGGAATTTATTGAGGTTAAATGAGCATGTTTTTTTTTGTGAAAGCAAGATATTCATAGATCAAAGTGCATGACAAAGTTATTCCAGATTTACTTCCTACACAGACCTGCATTTTTATTTATTTAATTTTTTTTTCAACAATTTGGCCACCCACAAGCAGCATCTAGTTTGACCTAGTAATGAGAGAAAGGACGTTTTTTGAAGCTTTGAATCAATTGAACCAATTGCTTTGTAAAAAAGTATTCCACAGACACCTGCCGGTCAAAACTCTGTAAATGCAACAAAAACTCAAGCCAAACATAAATACAAACTGTTTTTACAAACCCATTGCAAATATTTTATTAATAGTGTAATTTTGCAACTGCAATAGGCTTATCATTTAATGACATCATTGTTACTCATAGGGTGAACAATTAACCTGTGCTAAAAGTTAATCCACTGAAAAAAAAATGTTTTGGTAATCTTTAATCAAATTTTAATCAATTGCTTCAGCTCTTTAATGGCAGTCCTTCTCTGATGACGTCAGTTTGATGGTTTGGGTGAAATATGTTTAGCCATGGCCCTCCAACCATTAGTTTGCCGCCAGTAAAATATGAGAGGAGGAGCGCAAAAATAAAACCATCCATGAATCTCCAGTACATACCAAAGTTTCTTTATTGAATTGAAATCAGTTGATTGCGGAGGCCATTTGACTATAGTGAACTCACTGTCATGTTCAAGAAACATATTGGAGATGGTTGAACTTTCCTATTTGGTCAGATAATAAAATAAAAACTCAATTATAGTGATATCAAGACTTTCAGAAAAATGAAAAAACAAAATGTGTGAGAGCGACACTGGTGTGTGTGGTTTTTTTTTTTTTTTTTGCTGCTGTAGCTCATCTGCTTCTGAAAAACTCAGACAAGCCCATCTAGCAGCATCAATGCCACATTCAGAGTCACTTAAATTACCTTTCTTCCTCAGTCTGATGCTCAGGTGAATTTCAGCAGATTGTTTTGACCATGCCTAAATCCTTTGAGTTGCTGCCAAGCAAATGGCAGAACCAAATATCCACTGCTGTTTGAGCTGGATGTGATTTATTTTTATTTTTTTGACTAAATTGTTCAATTGTCTCTTCTGTTTAGAATGCTTTCCCTCGTCCCATCCAACACATGTCCCTTTTCTCATTCTGATGCCGTCACTGTGTCCAGATCAAACCCAAGACTTCTCGGTCGCTTCCGCTAATGGCAATGCTAGTTTCAACAGCATGTGTGATTGATGTGTTTAGGGCAATGGCATCTCACTGAATGTTCCTTTAAAATGGATGTTTCCCTCTGAATAGCTTCTCAGACAGTCTCATTTCCTCATGCAAAGTCTTGACTAGTCCAGTTTAAAATCTGTCACCAAACGTGCATCACCCTGAAGTTTTTAATGCGAACTTAAACTGCATGAGATATCTATATTTAGAGTGCTGTTGGTATAAAATCATTGTTTTATATAATGTTTAGTTATACTTTTATTGCTTAACCTTACCTGCTATCCCAGTTCATGTTCTTTCAGAAATTCTTATAATAATATTTCAATTATGACAACATTTTGTTTTGTTTTGTTTTGTTTTGTTTTGTTTTGTTTTGTTTTGTTTTGTTTTATTATTATTATTATTATTATTATTATTATTATTATTATTATTATTATACAATATTTATTTTAGAATTCTTCCAAAGACCACAGTGGGAACTTACAACACAATTAAGGCTTGCTATATTCTGGACTCCTTGTTATTTGATCAAAACTTTCAACCATTTAAGAATTTTAAACCTGTTTTTGTCTGCTTGTAAAACAGTTTGCAATGTCACTTACAGTCAAATATATGTAAGTAAAAAATTTACTAATTCTCTAATGACTCACTTTAAAAATTACCTTTGCTGTTTGCTCAAACTGAGCTATAACAACATGTTTTTTTGTGGTGGAAACTTAATTGTTTTATGCCCAATTCACTTAATTTAGTAAAAAAGTTAACTTAATTCCTTCATATTCTCCCAAAACAAATTTTACAGTGCTGCTAGTGACATATAGTGGCAAAGTTACTTTCAGCCAAAAGAATGTCTGAAGAAATCCATTATTATATAGCGTAAATTAATTTTAATGCAGTGACTCCATAATTCATTAAACATTTTGATTTGCCCTGTGTTACAGTATATGTTCCTTAATATGTTCTATCAACTGTAAATGATACAAGTCAAATTTCTCCTACAAGGTGTTTAATCTATAACATCTCATATGACTGAAAAAAAATTATGTTGAAATTTGATAAACTTATTTTGATAAGTTAAATTAAAGTAAAAACATACACTGTCATGATTGATTGATTTCATAAAAGTCTATTAAAAGAGTGTACAGTGTTGTGTTGTGGAGGCCCATCATTGATAGTTATGTGTGCATGGTGTCTCAGCAGATTCGCTGTTCAGCGGCCTGGGTCTGGGAGCAGTGGTCGGGCTGGGTTTAGCTGGCCTGCTGCTGCTGCTCGTGCTCGTGGACGTCAGCTGCTTCTTCCTGCGCCAGTGTGGACTGCTCATGTGCATCACCCGCAAGCTCTGCAGCAAAAAGACTGCCACAAGCGGCAAGAGCAAAGAGCTCGAGGAGGGCAAAGCTGCCTACCTGTGAGTATCCCTTCATTTTCTGCATTTCAATCCAGAGAAATGTCTACTTAGTGGTACTAAAAATGTGTTCAATGCTGGTTCATGCACATACTGTGGAAGTTCAGAAGTCAAATGGGTAATGAGTGGCTCTAAAAGTTTAATGCTATTGTGAGAAGAAAAAAAAAACATATCTGATAATTAACCTTCGTCTAATATTTTACCGTCTCTGCTTAGAGCTCTTTTGTTGCATCATTGTTAGTTTTAACAGCAAGGGAAAAAGCAGAGGAGAGACTACATTAACTGATGATAATCTGTCCCATAATCACAGTTTGCATGAAAAGGAATAAAATTATTGGTGTTCTACTTCCTCCAGTGTTGTACATATTGTATGATTAGAAAGCTACATTTTTTTGAGTTTTGTAAAAATGGCAAGATATGCATGTTTTTCCATTGAGTCTGGGTATAGTTATTTGAATTATTTTTAGCATTTATTAATTGATCACACTGTGTATATATACTGTATGTACTGTATATATATACTGTGTGTATATATATATATATAGTCAAGCCCAAATTGGCAAATTCTGACTTCAATTTAATTTTTATTCAACCAGCAAGTTGTTGTTTCGTTGTTGTTGTTGTTGTTGTTGTTGTTGTCGTCGTTGTTTTTACCAGAAATTGCACAGACTTCACCCAAAAGATATGACAATGTACATGAATCAGACAATGTACAGAGTCATCGTTTTGGAAAAAATATTTAAGTAAAAAATAATTCTTTAAATAACTAGTAAAAAAATTATTTTAAAATATAGATTTATGTGCGGTTATATATGCTAAGCATTATATTAGGCCTAATATTACATTTCTAAGTAATAATTTAATAGTAATACATTTAAAAATGTTTGTCTAAAAAAGTAGGATTGTATGCTAAACTAGCAGTATTCCACTGTATTGTATAGACAGGCATAGCCATTTGAGTTCTGAATGAGCCAAATAGGCTCAACACATCTGTTTACTGTAGTACAAACCACTTTCTATATTCAGGTATATTTTTATGTTTCCATGTAATAAATAAAACTGACACTTTTCTAATTAAATGACATAAATATAAATATATATTTTTAAACCCACAGGCTAATTCACATATTTCACCATCTGAATCATAATAATAAATAAGATTTTTTTTTTTAATACAAGACAACACATGATGTTTCTATCTCTGTCAGTGACGCTTAAAATGAGTACATTCACTAAGTGGTTTTGTCACTGTGTTTAATCTTTTCTGTGCAAGACTGTATGGTAGGCTTTAGTTAACGCCATTATGCACTGTAATGTGTTTTATATTGGTAGTTCGTTTTGAAATAAAAATAGCGAAATGTTTAAGATTTACATTTTTCGCTGGGGGAAACAGCTGTGATTATGAGGTGAGCACCGACGAAACAGTAGATGGGAAACCTGATTGCTCCTTCATGACATCGTGGGTACAATTGATACAAGTATATCTGTAGTAAAGAACAAAATGGTTACTACATAACCCTCGTTCCCCGAGGGGGAAAAAGAAATGCTATGTGGAAAATTTCCACTATGGGGATTTCGTCAGAAGCCAATCATCTGAAAGAGTAATTAAATGGGCCAATAAAAATGCCAATTAGTTGGCGGCGTCAGCGTGCACAGCTGGCAGCAATTACAGTAATCTGTTGTATAAAGATACCCGCCCTGCATCGCAAAGAACTTTTTCAGCTGAAGAGCCGAACTACAGTTGTCAGCTAAGGCACAACCACTGTAGCAAAGGAACATAGCATTTTCGTTCACCCCCTCGGGAACGAGAGTTACGTAGTAACCGTTTCATTCCCCAGCGGGAGGGGAACTTTAATGCTATTTGGTATTAGGTTTTCCCCTTCTTATCCTCCACGTCACACCCCTAATCAGTCTAGAGGCAAAGCTGGGGGGCAAGCCATCTCCAGCCTTGCTGCCGAAGCAGCTCGGGTTAGCACAGCCACCATCTCAGATTCTATAGCCGGATCCTTGCTTACCACCCCTAAGGGAAAATGACAGCCCCCCCTCCGATGCAGCGATGGACATCTGGTCCTTGGTGTCATCAAGTGAGAGGGCGATCATCCCGGAGGATAGAGCGCTTCTCTCACTCGAAGCTTGGATAGAGCGCACTGAGGAATGGGAGGTCCGCAATACAGGGGGGATTGACCCCCACTGTAACCCTCAGATCTGTCCAAGTGCCAACTGCTACTTACGGGGGACAACATAGGTGGTTCGCCCTTTTGCATGCTATCACAGTGATGGCATGTGCTGCCCGCGAGCACCACATTAACATGCTGAACCCCTAGACATGCAATTCATCCGTGGACAGGGAACCACCGCATCCATAAATGCATAGTCGGAACGACGTTTTTAAAAAGACGTGCTGCACGACCGTGTTACTCTTTTAGGAAACTTGTTCCTTATACATAACGCTCTAGAAGGACCGGACCCAGAGAATGCCCAGGCAAGAGAGAATAGCCCAGCTCGATCGTCTGCCACTGCGTGTCACACACTCTGGAACCAGGAGAAGCAGCCTGTTCAAACACCGTCAGCTTCTCGTTCTCTCTCTCTCACTTTCTCGAAGGAGGTTTGGAGGAACCCTAAGACTCTCTCGTGAGGCTCTTGAAAGCGAAAAGGTGTCATTGCGATGCACAGATGGCATCTTTATACAACAAATGATTGTAATTGCTGCCAGCTGTGCATGCTGACGCCGCCAACTCATTGGCATTTCATTGCCCCATTTTATTACTCTTTCAGTTGATTGGCTTCTGACAAAATCCCCATAGTGGAAGTTTTCCACATAGCATTGAAGTTCCCCTCCCGCTGGGGAACTGCAAATAAGCAGATATTATAAAAAAATTTGATAAACACACACTTTGTTCTCTCACTCTGCACAGCTGTGGTTTGCTGATCAAATGAAAAACAATGTTGTTTTCATATCAAATTTCTAATTTAAAGGGGACTAAGGTGATAATTTTGTATCTAGTTTATGAGCTAATCTCAAAAGTTTAGGGGGGCTGGGTAGAAATAAAAGGGGGCTACAGTCCCCCAAAAATAGGCCTAGCAAAGCCCATGGTGATATAAATGTATATTGCGAAAACAAAATATCTAAGGCAAGTTTTATTGCAAAAAACAAAGGCAATGCATTCTTTGAAATGAAATAAAGACAATTAATGTAGATGTTTCTATTTTTTCATGTAGCATTATTTTATGTGAATATGTTACCTGTAGATCATTATGACAACATATAATTTTAAAAAGTTGCTTTTGTTCAATTTTAATGTCATGATTCTTTTTAATGCCAAGGTTTAATAAAAAAAAAAACGTCTGGCCTAGACTGCAGATTATATGTTATTGCATTTTTTTTAATGTAAAATTAAAGACTTCCAGTCAAGTATATTGTAGTCAGAATAAAAAAACTTTACATGTTTATTTCCATAAAAAATAATGAGGAAGCACTGTTAGTTTTTTCGAATTAGTATCACTATAATACACTGCTTTGTAATAAACTACATTACGTTATATTACATTACTCCCATTCAAGTAATTTGTCATCAGTCTACGGTAAAACATCCTGCAATACAAAGTCCTCAGGTTATCCAGACAGGTGGAATGGAGCAACAGAAACAGCAGTAAATGTTTTTTTTTTATTATTTTTATTTATGGAGGAAATGCTAAATGCTAACTGCACGTCAAAAGAGTGCAGTTAGTGCACAGGCTTATCAGGTTGGTTTACTGTGATGAAAGCTTATTTGACTTATGCAATCTGTGTTTTTTCCTTTGATGAATTGTCAAGTACGTGTTTTGTCTCTGATCAGTGCCCTCTCGGTTCCTGACATAGTTCTTATAGACTTTGTCCTCTGATTTGCAGTGTGACTGATCTAAAGTTATGCATTGATAGCGCTGAAAAAACTGTCAGGTCCTGACAGGTTTACTTGGCTAAAAGTACAAAGAGATTAAGGACTGTGTTTATCTTCAGCTCTGATAAAAATGCAGCATGATTTTTGATGTTCTGGCACATGAGCTATGGTGTTCATCTGACATGCGGCACATAACTTCCCAAAGCCCTTGTCTAGAGTTTCATATTGTTATAATAGAGATTATGATGAACAGAGGCTGGTTCATATTTAGTGTCATCCCATATGATGGAGAGCCACACAGGGGTCTTTAGTGTAGTGCACATATGTGACTGAGCCTAATGTTCAATACGTGGCCCAAGAGTCACAAAAATATTAACTAGAAAATATACATTTATAAAGCTAGAGTGACATTAAAGACAGCACAAAACAAAATAGTTTTTGATAATGTGATGCAATTTGAGTGAAACTCAATGGGGCCTAATTTTATCCATTGGGAACTGTTTGGATTATGTGACTTTTTTTAATCTTTTTTGGCTAGAGTTAAATAGGTTTGTTGAATAAGGAATTGTTGAATTTGTTAAATAAAGAATGTGAAAAATAAGTAACAAACACTGTTTGCTAAATCAGTCACTCTAAATTGAAAATGACAATATGGTTTTACTATCACAGAGCTTATTTTTTATTCAATAAATAAAGGAATAAATATGTGTCCCTGGACCACAAAACCTTATGTTGCACGTGTATATTTTTTCAAAATAGCCAATATAAATTGTATTGAGGGCCTCACAGTGGCGCAGTGGGTAGCACGTTCGCCTCACAGCAAGAAGGTCGCTGGTTCGAGCCTCGGCTGGGTCAGTTGGCGTTTCTGTGTGGAGTTTGCATGTTCTCCCTGTGTTGGCGTGGGTTTCCTCCGGGTGCTCCGGGATCCCCCCACAAGTCCAAAGACATGTGGTATAGGTGAATTGGGTAAGCCAAATTGTCCGTAGTGTATGAATGTGAATGGGTGTGTATGGATGTTTCCCAGAGATGGGTTGCAGCTGGAAGAGCATCCGCTGCGTAAAACATATGCTGGATAAGTTGGCGGTTCATTCCGCTGTGGCGACCCCAGATTAATAAAGGGACTAAGCCGAAATGAAAATGAATGAATGAAATTGTATTGATCAATTTATTTAATGCGAAAAACCATTAGTATATTAAGGAATGTTCATGTACCATTTAGATTTTTTATAAAGTTCCTACTGTAAATATATTCAAAACTCTGTTTTGATTAGTAGCTTGCATTGGTAGCACTTTGAAGGCAATTTTTTTTTTACTTTAAAACTTTTTTATTTTTTTCTGGAACCCTCAGATTCTACATTTTCTAATAGTTGCACCTCAGCCGTTTCCTACAGGTGCTCCGGTTTCCCCCACAGTCCAGAGACATGCAGTATAGTTAAATTGGGTAAACAAAACTGGCCATAGTTTATGAGTGCATGTGGGAATGTGAGAGTGTATGGGTGTTTCCTAGTACTAGGTTGCAGCTGGAAGGATATCGTAAATGCGTAAAACATATGCTGGAATAGTTGGCAGTTCATTCCGCTGTGGCGACTCCCTGATAAATAAGGGACTAAGCCGAAGGGCATGAAATGCATCTCAGCCAAATATTGTCCTATACTAACAAAAAATTCAGGTGATGTAAAATCTAAATTTTGTAAAATGTACACTTATGACTGGTTTTGTGGTCCAGGGTCATGTATTAAAATAGAAAGTGTACATTTCTGCTAAATTCCTAAATGTAATGTAAATGTAATCAAATAATTGCAGCACTATACTGAGCTTTAAGGGTTGTTGTTTTTTTTTACAATTTACCAACCTCAGATTTTTTTAACCTGAACCGAAGCCACTTTTTCAAGTTTCTCAACTTTACATAAAGTTTCTACCACCAACCATTGAGCCAAACTGAGACAACATATAGACCCCAGTCTGCAAAAAGGACCTTAATGTCAATTTCAGCCTCGGTGGAACCACAATGTCCAGCTGTTAATTGAAAATGTGTTTGTGAGCACCCTGTCATACTGACCACCGTGCACCTGCCATTTCTTCCCTTCCCACAGGAAATTACCACTAAAAGAGGAAAACGGCAAGGAGACTCTGAAACCGGACACGATCGAGATCAAACTTCACGGTGACAACAGCCTACACATGACACAGGAGGACAGCAAAGCGTAATGGAGGCCCTGCGACCTTCTAAAAGAACATGCAAAGTGAGCCACCCGGAGACCAATAGCAAGCCAACAAACGAGAATACAAGCAAGAACACGCCAATCAATTGTAAGATCCTTTGTTAGAGACTCCTCGTCGGGGTATCAGAAGAGGCCATGCGAAAACTGCTTTTGTGAAACATTTTTCGAAGGTTGCCGCTCAACAGACAGGCTCCTGTTAATTTGTGCTTGTTCTCGCTTGTTTTCACTCTTTAGTTTTTTTTCCTTCAAGGCTTTGCTGTTGCTTTAAGTCTGATTCTTTGTTATTTGAAGAGGTTCGGTCTACGCGGACAAGCATCACACTCTCTTGCTCTCTCATTCAGTCCTTCTCTGAAATCCGGCCGTTGCACTTTTTTCCAGTGTGGTTGCGCAAACACATCGCTTTTTAATACATCATTTCACTCTAAATTAAACGCGTGGAAATTCCCCACCTCTGTTTGCAGTCCGTGTTGTGTTTTTGGGTGACTGTTTGAGTAATGTGTTTGGGTTTTTTTAGCCTTTTTGCCACTGTGTGTCTCTCACCCAAATGTGAAGAATTTTTCGAATGCTCAATAGCAAAGCGAGGATCAACCACACTTGACCCCAGACTGAGTACGTGGTGGTCCCGGTAACTCTTCGGACCGAACAATGAATAGATTACAAGTGTTTTTGTGGATGAAAATATGTCCTCGTTTTCAACACCTTTGTTTCATCAATCAAAGGAGCCCCATTTGTGTCATGGATTCATTGTTAGGATATTTCTGAAACAAAAGAGAAAAATAAAAAAGTGCTTTTCTTTTCAAAGCGTGCAAAGAAAGTAGAGGTTGCCAAGTCTTGCATTAAAATAAGGATTAAGAAAAAAAGATTTTCCAGTGCACAGATGTAAATATAATTGTTATTTCTTTGGAGCATTTCACAAATGAAAAAAGAGAAATAGGATTCACTGCAAATTCTGTCATATTACTGATAAGTTATTGATATTGGCGATCTTTAAAAGGTTAATTTAAAGTAATCATCAAGAGCTAAGGAAGGGTATGTGCCCAGGAATGTGGGTTTATATGCATCACAGACATATTAGCTGTTTTGGTTATGAAATCCATGCTGTTTTCGGATAAGATTTGGTTGAAAGAGATCAGAGGTCTACATGTGATCAGGATCTCAGTGTTGCAATAAAAAAAGGATGGTAATGGCATACTTAGCTGCATGCTCATTTTACCGGTGAGAGTTTGAGTAAGGAGTCTTGATATCCGTCTCCATGTTCAACATATTGACTTTGGTTTGGGCCAACAAATTTCCCTATATATATATATATTTTTTTGCATTATAGTTCATATACACCAGGCTCTCCTCCACATTCAGCGCAATAGAACATTGTGGAATGTTGCCCATTTATTTCCAGCAGTCAAAAGGGAGTACACCATAAGCCCAACTGTACTTGTGGAATTCTTGTAATCCAGTGTAATTTTTCTTCTGTAAATAAAAGTGTCCCAATTTAAAACTGTAAGCCATTTGGTGTCTGTTTTTTAAAGCACAGCACACATTTCTGTTATTCATCATCATCTCGTCTGTGACAACAAAAAAAAACCAAGCTTTGTTCCAAAACCTAGCAAGCTGCCTACAGAGACATCATAAACATAAAGGCTATTCCAAAATTTGGCAGCAGAAAGTGGACTTTATTAAGCCATATTCTATAGCAAAAAAATAAATCAGTCAATAAATCTTTTACAGAATATGCAGGCAATCCCATAGTTCACTATTACAAGCTTAGTCCAAAATGTTTGGACTTTGGACAAAAAAGTTGTTGCTGTTTTCAGATTTTTAAGTTGAATCAGATTAATCTTACAACTCATTTCAGCTTTCATGATGTTAAACTGATGTAAAACATGAAGCTGACTATGTTAAACATGGTGAATTTATTTTATAGATTAAATTAACAAAAACAAATTTTGTTATAGTTTATATCTTTTATTTTTACAATGAGGTCTGAAAACATGGAATATTTTATATTGACATATTGTCATTTCAAATAAATGTTCTAAATAATATTTTTATTAGAAAATGTGGACACATTATCAGTAGCTAGTAAAATAAATGCAACTGAAAATTTTACTCATAAGATATACTACAATAATGACAAATCCAGAGAAATGATAACCTTAATGTGGTCTCTATTTTCCATAGCTGTATTATTGTAGTAATTACTACTATTTTCAATCAGCATATCACAAGTTTTATTATTTTTGGGTTTGCATATTTTAGTTATAGCATTCATTTATTTTTAGATTTATTTTTATTTCCATTTTTGTTTTAGTAAATTTAACACTTCGCATTATTTCAAATAGTTGCCATAGCAACATTTTTTTTTAAGTGTATGGTTTTCTGCCAATAATCATATTTTCATTTCTGACAAATAGAGGCATGTCATTGTCTTGCATGGCAATCTCAATCCATTGTGAGTCTAAATCAGTTATTAGAGAAGTAATCAGTTCGGTTAACAGTATTTCAAATCACTGTGTGGGCGGTAGACAGCAAGAAAGCTCACAGGGTTTTGAAACACAGCCAATGAATATGTGGTATGGGGAATGACTGTTCTGTAGTTGAGATTCAATGGTCTTTAAAGGTTCTTGTCCTTGTCCTGGAGCCGGTGACCTGTGGAAATCCATTGCCTGAGCTCGTTGGAAAGAAACCATCCATGTTTCCTTCGGGGGTCCTGCTGTGTCCTGCACCTTCAAGTGTAAGTACTGGAGCTGTAGTTCACACTCACCCAGCCATTAGTGTCCTTGGCCTCGACTATACACTGAACACACTTGCATGCAGATTATGACTGCCCAACTGAGGGTGCAAACTGCACTTGCGTAAACAATTCACTCAACCCTCTCAGGCTTTCCTAAATGGGTCTGAAATGATGAATGAGCAGATAAAATAAAGTTCAGCCCCGAGCATTTTTAAATTCAGCCAACTTTATGCATGTGCATTTGACATTTATGGTTAACATGGGACAAGGGCTTACCTTTTTTACTAGCCCCAAGGATGTAATTGTCAATTCAAAAGCTAGTTCAACTTACATCTTGTCAAATGCCCATTTGGGAGACCTGGTAGATTACAGGTTCCCTACAGACAAGAACTGTGTGTGGCATTTGGCAAGGTGTTACGAACATAAGCCCTGTCTACATCTGGTATTAAGATGCATTTTGGTAGATTTCTCTGAGGGGTGGAACATTATCACATTGAGGTATAAGATCTTTCGGATCTTTTGTTTCATTTTATGATGCAAAATAAACTTCAATGTGAAGAAAACTGAAGAAAAAAAAACACAGAGCAGGCGCATTAGTTTCTGCTTTAATGGCTGCAGTACTACACTGAACAATGTGGATTTGTGGAAGAAACATAACTTGTAAGAAAACATTTTTTCATTATTATTCTACTTTTTCGTCTTCAAATTAAATGTTTAGGGAAATGTGCTTTATCAACATGGTGATTGAGGAATAGATTAGTAGGCTGAGAGGAGAAAGCAGTTGACCAAACTGACAAAAAAAATCTTAATACAGGTGTAAATAGAGCCTTAGAATTAGCTTAGCAAATGGAAGCTAGCATTGCGTACAATAAAAGAAAGTGTAGTTTCTAGTAAAGCCATATTTCTCTGCATGTAACCCATCCAAGTGCACAGGCCCATTAGGAGTAGTAAGGGGTGAGAGCGTGCACGCACACACACACACACACACACACACACACACACACACACACACACACACACAAACACACACACACTGTGAGGACACACCTGGAGAAGTGAGGCGAAATTAGGGGTTCAGTGCTTTCCTCAAGAGGATCTCAGTTGAGGGTATTGGAGATGGAAGAGTTGAGTTATTCATTCGCTTCCCCCACTTTAATTCCTGCTAGCACTGGGAATCAAACCTGCAACCTTTAGATTACAAGTCCAACTCCCTAAACATTAGGCAAATTTTACTAGAAGAAATCCAGTGATTTTAATAGGATTCTGCATATACTGGAATTTCTCTTAGAGCACATAGAATTCTCCACAAAGATTTTGCAACTTTAAGATAACTGCTTGGTTTAAAAGGGAATTCTTTGTAAGTAGTGCTTTATGCATCGGTAAATGCTAATGTGCTACTGTGATTATATAAATATGTAACACAACAGTCAATGCTTGTGGAACCACAAAGAGCCATTATTTTCAATAGTGAAGTGTGTCCATTGCTGTGGAAAAGTATTGTTTTTTTTCTCATTCACTTTGTTCTCAGGCTTTTCCACTTAACCTTTCTTGTAGAAACCATCCAACATTGTTTTAATGTAACTTTTTCCCCTATATAATGTCTTTAAAAGTTTCAGACAGTGGTCAGCAGACTTAAAATGGCATCATTTGGAGTGTTTAAAACAAACACCTTCTGTCTAACATGATCCTGTAGCTTTTTAAACAATGAATTGGAAACAATTCCCTCCAATTGTTTCTGTTAATTTCAAGACAAGCATCAAGATATCTCCCTCTACTCTCAGTGGCAGCTGGGGGAATTAGAGCTAGATTAGGATGTTTATTTGTATTGTGTTTCTCTTTAGCTGAAACTGTCGTTATTGCTTCTGTTGTTAATGCTTTTCAGACATGCCTTAAGGGAGTTCTCGATAACAGTCTGGACATGGTGCTGAGTAAATACCATACGGCTACAAGCTTTCGCTCTGCTTTTACTGCTGTTTTAAATGGGTTTGCTTTTGCTCTAATTACATTCAAGCCTGATGCAATTAGCTTAAAAAGAAGCAAACGGATACCTGCATCTAATTACATTTATAATTGATTTTTACAGCCATTAAGAAAATTGTCATTTTGAACAAATTCTGTTATTTCAAGCCATGTTTGAGCATTTAAATGACAAAGCAGGCCATAAATGAAAGCACAATGATGTTTTTGTGAGAAACATCCAAGTTGTTTGTCCCGTTTCTGATGCATGATAAAAGGATTTATTGCTATCAAGTAGGGCTCAGTGTGAATGACTAAACATAATGACAGATGATAGCAATAATGATAAAACCCCTGAGGGCTTACGGGTGGAAGATACTACATCACGTATATTGGTATTTTTATTATATATTAGAAGTGATTCAAATATATGAATGATATGATTTAACTACACTGTAAAAAATAAAAAGTTGAGTTAACTTAAAATTTTAAAGCAACCGGCTGCAAAGAAATTTTGAGTTTACTCAACTTCAGTGGTTGAAGTTGTGCCAAATTATTTTTTTAAGTTGACTGAAATGGCTGGTTTAAGTCAAGACTACTTTCAAGCCTAAGTACATCTTACTTGTCATTATAAGTTGGCTTAAAATTAAATAGAGGTTGAGTAAACTTTAATAAACAAGTAGGCACAACTTCCTGAAGAAGTTCAGTTAACTCAAAGCTGTGCAGCTGGTTGCCTTAAATTTTTAAGTTGGTTGAATCTTTTATCTTTTAATTTATAATTACACGTAAATCTTATATCTGCACTTCTCAAATTGATTTCTGTATGACTCTCTTGAAGAATAAAATGAAGAGATTACAAAACACTATAAAAACACAATATCAAAGAAAAAAACATTTATTGACAATTCTGCAAACTTTGTCAAATGAAATGTACTCCAGTCCAAAGAAGAAAAAGAGGCAAACTATTTTTAATCCTCAGATCTTGTAATGCCTTTTAAGTGCTTGAGTAAAACAAAAAAATATTTAAGTGCCAGCACTGTCAACATGTTTCTCAAAGTGCAAGAGTAACTAGGGTTGTCACGATACTTTAAATTTTGGTACCCATCAGTTCTGAAATTTTAAAAACGTCCATTTCCCGCTAACACTTGAGCGTTGTTGAGCGCGTTCTAAACCATTGTGCGCGTTGATTTGCCATTGTGTTTACGTGCTCAACAGAAATTACTGTTATTGGGCGTGAAGTTCATCAGTTCACTGAACTCACCGATGTTTACTGAGTGCAAACACCGATACACAGACACTGTATCTGTGTATAAGCTCAAATAAGAGTGTTACGTTGATGGATCGACTGATCAACATGGCTTTGAAACACTTCTGTATGTGTGTATGTGTTTGGACTCCGTGAACATGGGTGAAGAGCAGTGAACTGATGAACTTCTCAGCCAATCACAGTCATTTTTTGTTGAGCACATAAACACAACAGGCAATTTATCAATTAGCGGGAAATGGATGTTTTTAAAATTGTAAAAAAAAATAAAAAAAACAAACAAAAATTTAAGTGTCGTGACAACACTAAGAGTAACACAATTTCAGTGTACAAAGAAATGCTTGAACATTGAAGTATTACAACATCCAAAAAAACAAAAAAAAAACCTAAAAGTTTTTAAAATATACATTTAAACTCAGTGTTTGGGCATATTATGGATAAAACTTTAAGACACCCTAAATCAGCAACTAATCAAACAAGAACAAATCAGTGCTTGCATTTATTTGGGCATTATTAATATGGACTAGTTACTTCAACTTTAACATTTTGTTTTTGAAGGACTGGACTCTTGCTGAGCATTGAGGGTCAAGGCCAATAAACACTTTCTGAATAGTTTCAAAGGTGTATTTCAGTTCTTTGGGATAGTTCATATTGAGGGAATAAATCAAACCAAAGAGGAGAACGACAGCTGTCGGAAGATCTTGCACATTTTCCAGCACAATTTGCTCTTCCAGAACCACAGACAGACACCTTACATTTGGGTTGGTCTGGACAGTGGCAACATCATCTTCAACGATGCTAAGGATGCCCATCTCCATCCCTTTTGTGCAAATATCTTCTGGCTCTGTGTCCTGCAGTCAAAAAAACATAAAAACACGATGAAAAACAGCTTGTACTGCTGAATCACAAACAAAAATCAAGGTAAAAAAAGTGAAAGTAAAGCAACTTCTTTTGGAAACTAAAAGGTAGTAATGCCAATAACAGCTAAACAGTTATTTACCTTCCATTTATAAAGCTTTTCAGGTAACACTTTATAATAACTACACACAATGAATCATTTATTAAGCATTAGCAAATAGTGAATTCATTATTTGTTAAGCATTAACTCTACATTAATAGATGTTAGTAAGAGGTTTATAAATACAGCTACACATAAGCACATGTATAATGTGCACAATGATTGT
Source organism: Danio choprae (assembly GCA_903798125.1). Classification (NCBI taxonomy): domain Eukaryota; kingdom Metazoa; phylum Chordata; class Actinopteri; order Cypriniformes; family Danionidae; genus Danio; species Danio choprae. The sequence goes on from CAIGQW010053321.1 coordinate 8,164,919, forward strand.
ATTTTCATACTTTGTTAATGATAAATTTTTCATTACTAATGTATTGCATTATTTACAAAGTTTAAGATCATTCAGAATGTGTTAGTTAATGATTAATAAACTATTCAAATTAACATTTATATATTTGATTATTCAGGCATACAGTAAGTTACTTTATATGTTTATAAATGTTTTATTAACTCAACTTCATCCAGTTTTGTGACCTAATATATAAAGGGAGGACTATTTATGCTTTGTAAACTTCTTATAAATGACCCTCACTTATATTCAAAATAGGAACATTTATTATTTTCTATTCATTTCAAGTTGTATCAATGAAACTAATCAAAAATCTTTGCAACCTTATCCAAAATAAAATTACTGTACAGTTTAAACATCGCTAAGTAACTGAAATGTTGTATCAAAATATATTGTTAAATTACTATATTATTGTTTTCTACAGTTTTATGTTATTCGGCAATGTTTAAACTTTACAGTACTTTTTTTTTTTTTAAAGATTGCAAAGATTTATGGTTTAATTGATACTAAGCCTTTAATTTTCATTTATAAGGGATTTGCAAAGTCCTTACTTTAGGTCACAAAAGTGAATGGAGTCGAGTTAATAAAGCATTTATCAACATACAAAGTAACTATTACTATATGCCTAAATAATAAGATATAAAAATGTTAATTTTAATAGTTTATTAATCATTTACTTACACATTCTGAATGATCTTTAAAAAAAACACCAACTATTCTTAAATAACTGGTTTGTAAATTATGCAATAATTTAGTAATGAAAAATTTATCATTAACAAAGTATGAACACACAATCATTAAGCACATTATACGTGCTTATAAGTTAAGAACACAGCATTGACAGGTGAAGTTATAAACTGTTTAGTAACATCTATTAATGTAGAGTTAATACTTAAATAATGAATTAACTATTTGCTAATGCTTAATAAATTATTCATAGTGTGTAGTTATTATAATGTTGTCAATTTAAAATTTTCCAAGTAAATGTAGTTTGTTGGAATTTCTTAGACTTGTTTGTAAATATATTTAGAAAAATCTATTTAAAAATGGTCAAATGTGTATTTATGACATTCGCATAAATATACTTTCAGGGAAAAAAAAAAATTCTACCTTTTTTGTGTATTTAAATTTTTTTTAAATTATATATCTACTAATAGTAGCTCCTACTTTGCTGATTTAGAGCAAAATCTTAAAAGTAGTGGGCCAGTCAGTCCTAAATTTAGGACTTCTACATTTTTGCTCTAAGATCACTAAGCGTTTTAGTGCTAAAACTAGCTCCTAATTCAGTGAAACATTTGGAGTCCTGAAGAGGGCTTATAAGTCATTAAGACTAAAAGCTATCAAAACTATCTTAAAATGGCTGTTGTCAGCAACTTTCCTAGGAACAGAAACATTTTAGAAACGTTTAATGATAACAAGTATTTAAAAGGCATCACCTTAACCATGAGGATATTATGACTGTTGTTAAATTTGTCATACAGCCATTTTACTAGTAAATAGAAATATAACCCAATAATAACAGCTTGGTGTTTTTTTTAATGTCTACAAGCCTTACTATCAGCCATGATTATTGTACTCATTTAGTTAAAATATTGTTTATATGCAAATCCACTAATTGTTTACGATGAGCTGACAATTAGCTAAACATTCTTGTTTAGTTACAAACAGCCTCTATTTTTTTTAAATCTGTATTTGAATGTTTAAATTAACATTTAATTTGAATTATTTCTTTAGTGATAAAATATATTATATATTACAGAATTATTCATTATATTGCAGAGCTGCATGATTACACTTATTACCAGAATAACCCAATAACATTAAACGTTCATTGTGGTCAAATGTTTTAGAATATTTACCTTCCAAAGCAGCTTTCTGTCAACAGGCATTATGACAATGTGTGGTTTGATCTTAGTGACATAAATGTCCTCTTCATTACTCCTGATGTTTCACTGATCTAGGAGCTAGTTTATTGCTAAAAGTCTTTGTGAAATACGCTTAGATCAAAACTTTAGAAGTCCTACATCTAGGACTGATACCCAAATCGTTTCCTCAGCTATGGATATATATAATAACATGATAACACTGATAACAGACTCATCACACACTTACCAGGCAAGTCTTCAGGAATTTTTCTGACTTTTCCCTCATAAACAAAGGTAGACCTTTCAGAGCTGTAGCCTTCCTTTGAGCGAGCACATTAGACGTCTGAAAGATACCAAACAAAAATATAGGTTATCAGCTATTCTCACATTTAACCAGAGGCTTAGAGCTTAGAGATGACAGGTGGCACAACTTTACCATTAAAGGGCATTTATTATGGTCATTCACAGGTTACTATTTTTCTTTACTAATCAGACAATTCCCAACATGTTTTAATACATAAAAATGTAATTTGCTTTATAATTAGTGATGCAGCACCTGTTTTCACTCCCTGGTCAGCCGGACTCAGTCGTGGCTGTTCTACCAAAGACTATGTGATGAAAAAGTAGCATCCTTTACAGTGGTGAAAACAGTGCTACAAACTTTTCTTTTAGAGAACAAACTGTTTTGTAACTTCAAAGATTAATTACCTGCATGAATACCAACATTGCACACACAAAACGAGGTAAACTCCATAAAGTTTAATATGTCCCCCTTTAACCAGTGATACGATCAAACGCTAAAGAATTACTTGATTGTCCAGTTGGTCCAGGAGGGTCCTCATTTCCTCTCCATATTGCCCACCACGTGATCGATACAACTTGATCATCGGTAAAGCGTATTCATCCAAAGAAGAGAAGAAGGTACTCTTGAGGTTGGTTTGAGTAATCCTGTAAAACTCACCATAGACCTAAAAACAAACCATAAACAAAATGATTAGTATCAATTGTATACAAGTGTTATACATTTTGAAATAAATAATCTTAAACACAAACTTGCCTGATCTTCCAGAAACAATGCAGGCCACTGTTTTAGGACATCAGCTACAGGAGGTTCTTCTTTAACAATCTCCTTCCTTCTCAAAGAGAAAGTCAGTTCCATTTTGGAGTCAATACTTGCCCTGCTGAAATTTTTCTTCTTCATTTCTTCTTTCAGAGCATCTTTTTCCATCTCTAGGGAATGAACCGTCTGTCCTAATGGGTTGTCTGGGAGGAAGTTAACCTCACATCTTCTTGCTTTTTTCAAATGTCTACAATCCTCATTCACTCTTTTATGATTTACAGCGACTTCAGAGCAACCTGCCAATCGTAGTTTCTGACGGTAGTTCCCAACCTTGTATTTTATGCTCATGGTCCAGCTGTGATGACCTGTTCCTGAGCCTGGATCCTGCAGACATGGATACTTATCAATCAGTGCGACAGACACCGTCTCAAGCTCTTGATTGTTTGGATAAGCTTTGTAGGAAAAAACTGCCTGAGCTATGCCATCCAGGATGTCCATTTTCATTTCTCTTGATATTGTCAGCAGTGTACCATCTTCTTTAAATTTTGCATTTCCATTTTCAAGGCGCAACTCAACATCATAAGAGAACTTGGGAATCGGAAAAGGAGAAGGCCACTGAGAACTCTCACACCTTCTCGGGGTCACAAAAGTGGAACTATGTTGTGAGCTATCAAATTGTGAGGACGTGCTGGCAGTGTCCAAAGAGGAAATTGAGACATCTAATTCTAAATCTTCAGGTACTTTGTGTAGTATTTTCAGCACAACTCTGTCTGGCGGAAGTTCTTTTATTTCGGTCAAGTTACAGAGTTCATTTCCGAACTCGGGATCCTCAAACTGAATCAGAAAATCATCCTCAATTCCAAGCTGTTCCTGAAGAATTCCTTTTAAGTGTTCAACTGAAGTGAGACTTTCAAAAATTTCCAGCCTCCTAATATTATCAGGCGCTAACACAACACGAACCAGCATATTCTGCAAAACACCAACACCATAAAATAAACAAGTAAAGACTTATAATAACATTCCAAAGGCATTACAAAGACCAGACAATGACCTTGTATATTGACATAACATTTTGGATCTAATGGAAATGGTCATGTAATGGGACTACCTTATCTTTGAAATATTTAATGATAAATACTTGGCTTCTTTTGTGAGAGAAAAAAAAACAATGCCGATTTTTATTCTGCAACAAAGTCTTGTGATACAGATTCAGTATCCAGTATAATGCACACAGTGTGGCTAGCTGATGAACAATTAATCAATGGAGAAGGAATCTCTTGAGAGCAACCATGTTTCTTCCCTGAACTGTGTAAGATATTAGAGGATGAGGATCATCAAGGTCTTCTGGCTTAAGAATTTCAACTGCACTTGTTTCAGAAACCTCATAACACCTAAAGTGTTCAATGTACCACGAAGAAAGCTTTTTGCAAAGGAAGGTCACCTTGTTACTATTCACGAGTACATGGAGTATTCTGAAAAAATCAGGCAAGCCACTGCACTGACCAGAAGGCAAAATCATACCTTCACTGTAGTGAATTCCATGCAAATGCACATCAGATGCAATTGACACAACCTCTTTTTGTGGGTATTTCTTTTCAACTGCAGTTTTCTGTAGTTCTTCTAACATACATGGTCTTACAGTTTTAACCTTCTGCACTGACAAAGGTGATGAAAAGAGACTTGGGCCACTGAGATAATGTGCCATCATAAGCTGATGCTTTGCTGCCAAAGTGAGTGGAATATTTTTGAAATTGTGGACATCACGCACTACACCTTTGAAATAGCTGTGCTTTGCCTCAAATCGGATTGTCCAGAATTCAATTAATGGCCCAAAACAGCGAATCAGGTGCGGATAGTGTTCCACATAGTGGTGTTTGGGCCGCAATTTCAGATTTGGGAATGTATCCTGAAGTAGCTGTCTGTGTTCTACAATTTTTCTTTCTAAAAAACATAGCGTTGTTTCCGAGAACTTGACTGACATGATCAACTCCACTATCTCTCTCAAGTCCATTAGAATTTCCCAAGCAGGCTCAGAACTGGGCACAAGATTACCAATCATTAAAGGTAATAAGCGCAGCAATGCCCAATTTTCATGCCCATTCCCACCAATGGTTTTCTTTGAAAAACTGGACTGAGAAATTATCTGGGGTCTGTTTACTCTGTCTGTGTGTTTGTAAGGAAAGGACTTAATACACTTGTTTAGAGTGAGAAGAGTAAAATGTCCTTTAGTGATAAGTTCTTTCAAGCAAACTGATAATTCAAATGGAACAATTCCTTCTAAAGTGTCGTGAAGAACATCTGGTGGAAACCCAGTTATTGGGTGAAAGAAAGAAAGGTGCTTACTGAGGACACATTCTTTTTTCACACCCAGTCTGCTCTGAAGCTCATGGTGGTCTCTTAGTTCATTTGTAATGGAGTTGTGCTGTTCAACTGTTCGAAGCTGAAAAGAACTAGCATGTTGTTTCTGTATGTCATCTTTGCTGATCTGGCAAAATCTGCATAGATTTTCAGCCTGAAAGCTTTCCTGAAAACCGGCAAGACTGTGAGCCCCTAGATTGTCAGCACATACACAATACACTGTTCCTTTGAGACGTGCATCAAGTGCTTCAACAAACACACCTTGCTGCTCCAGGTTTTTCATGTCTTTTAGCAGTGGATCAAAATATTTGTCATACCCAAATTGTTTTACATCACTGCTTTTTCCAAGTAGAGCAAGTTGTATTGTGGGAAGTGTAGAGCGGAATTTGGCAGGTAAATTGAAGAGCACCCAATATACAGCTGTGATCTTGTGAATCTTTTTTGAGGTGCCCAGTGGATTGCATACTTCAAAGTCATCAATGTAAATACCAACTGAAATGCAATCACTTTGTACCCCTAAAAGTTGGTTTTCTTTGTGATACTGCCCACTACGAGTTGATGTGTACTGTTCTTGTAGGTCTTCCTCAACAAAAACTGCTCTTTCCAGTACATCTGGTCTGTTAAGCAACACCTCAAGAACTCTCAACACCGGGACATACACAAAAGTATTTTGGTGTAATCGATCAAATCGGTACTCAACAGGATCAATTACTTGAAAATGCTCTTTAAAAAAAGCATTGCGTCTATATTCTGTTGAGAGAGTACCCTTTCTTCCAGTGGCTGTTAAAATAGGATTTGTTTTAAGCACATCTGCTGATATCTGTTCAGCAAGCTCCTCTGCCAATGACTCATCAATGTGGCTTTCATATTTTCTTAGAATTTCCCTGATTGATTGTTTTGCTGTATACTTAGACAATGAAACAATGTCACTCACCCAACTTAGTATCTCTTGTGTTGCACTTTTTGACACATGCAAAATGGTTTGCATATAAAGGATCAATGATGCAAGTTTGTGCTCTAGACCTATATATTCTACAGGCTCTGAATAAGAGTTTGTCTCATGTTCAGAAGAAATTGCAGGAACAGTGTTAGCTGTAACATTTGACTGCAGATTCTGTGGATCTCCTGACTCATCCAACTCTGCCTCTTCATTGCTTTCCAAATTATCTGCTTGTAATGTAACAGAGGAGCTAAAATCTTCAAAACCACGAGATTTATGCTTGCGACATGCGTGACTACTAAAAGTTGCAAGGACATTGGTCGTCAACTTACAATTTTTAAAAGGACATTTGACTGTGTCATGATTCTTCAAATGGTTTCTGATATGGTTTAAAAACTGAGATGGCTGACAAATATCTTTGAAACTACATAACTCACATGAAAAATTTAAATTGTCAGTAACTGTAGCAGGCTGTTTGTGTGCTCTTGTCAAATGTGATTTTAACGCACCTACAGTCTTGAAAGTGCAGATGCAGTCAGTGAACAAACAAGGCTGCTGCCAGGATCGTCCTTGATAGTGCTGTAGTCTGTAGTGTTTCAGGAGAACTTCTCGGCTACTGTGGACAAATTTGCAAAACTTACACTGCATTCCAAACCTATGAAAAGTACAAAAAAAAAACATTGCAGGTCAAATTGTTTTCATAAACTAAACTGATATTGTTTATATCATAATATGAATAAATATTGCACATGTTAAAAAATAAGATTTAATTAACAATACATGCGTGTTACTTAACTAGTAAATTGATCTTAAGGTATGCCAAATAGATAATTATAAAAGCCATAAGCTCTTGAAATATTATATATACACAATACTAGTGACTGTATATTTGAAGTGTCATACCAAATATATATTTGAAGTGGTTAACTTTACCGCATGCAGTCCTACGACAGACACAACAGGGTTAAGAATACAGTGGTGACCGCTCAAATATTTCTTCAGGGATACTACGTTTTATTTTGCAATAACGTTACTGGATGAAAAATAAATGTGTTAACGTTATTTTACGAAACAGATTTTCCGTTAACAAGCCGCGGATGGCAGATGGCATTGAAAATTCTGCCGAGTTCAACAGGCTGAAAAGTAACGTTAACAACTTCTGCAAAAAAAAAGATTAATAAACTATTTACAAAATGTTATTCATTATAAGGCGCATTGTTGCATATACAGGACAAACTGCGACCCATATGGATTTAATATACTTTTTTAATCCCATGAATACCGGACGATTCAGCGTTACATGCCTACTTTAAGTCTGGCAATATCAAAAGTTATATTCAAAATAGACGAACGGTAATGCACTACATAAACTTACAAAGCATAATATACTTAAATACACTTAATTTTCCAAACGTGAACACTCCACATTTCTTTATTAACGTGCCCGTCGTATATTTCGCTACAGTCCCTTCCAGTTTAACAAGCGAATTAAAATTAAAGAAAGTATCCCCACTCGACGTTAATTATTTTTTTAAGGGGGGTGGGTGGGGGGGGGGTAACATTTTACTTTAGGTTTGCATGATTTTAGGTTAATTATGATAATAAAGCTAAAACAAAGCTTACCTGAATCATGCGATGGCAGCTGCTGCTGATGAGAGGACACCTCGTGCAAAATGCCGCGAAGACTGACAGACTGCGCATGCGCAAAGGCAGGAAGTAAACGCTCCAATGAAGAACTCAAAATGTAAAGTCTCCTCAACTTAAGTATTTATTTTCATTGAACAAACCAGTTCAAAACGTTCAGTTAAATCGTTTTTAAGAGTAAACTCAACACTGAGCTCAAAATATGTCCACCCAACTTACAATTTTGAATTGAGTTGACAATTTGTAAGTTGGATTTTTTACAGTGTATAACCTTTCTTGACCTACCTTTTACTTAATGCATTCCTCGTCTACTGACTGCATAAATCATGTTTATATGGCCAGATTTGATCAGTTTATGGTCGCAGCGTTGGTTTAGTTTGGAATTGATCCATTTGAAAAGATTTATGGGATATTCACTAAATTTGTCACTCAGAATTGAAAGAATAAGTTTTTGAAAAAAAGGGGGAAAAAAAGCATGCAAGATTTATTTTTCTCGCAGTCTTTTTTTTTTTTCAGAAACACCCACAAACACAAGCTCGCATATACTCATATTAATAGAAACTTTTGACGTACAATGCTAGACTGAAGTGCCATGCTTGGCGAACAAATCCCTGGCTAAGCCTGAGGACTGCAGAAAGCCTTCTGTAATCTGCACACAACCAGAATCATCCTGTGAAGTCAGCCACCATTATGGGGCATCCCACTTATCATAATAAAGCAAGTGTGTGCAAGTGCCAAAAGACTGCAAGTCATTCTTTAGCAATCTATAAAATGCATGCATGTGTGCATAAAATCCAGGAAACTTGCATGCTCACACACACCTGATTTTACTCTTTAAGTGGTGAAAATGTGAAGCGTTGCAGGATTCCTTGCAGACTTCAGTGAGCAAATCCTGCGGTAAGCCTGTTGGCAGGTGCTCCTCCTTCCTAATCTGCCCGCTCTCAGAATCTCCCATGATGCCATGGTTTGCTTGGTGCACCTCCTCACCTGCGATAAGGCGCGCCTGAGGGACATACTGAGATAAATGCTTAATAATTAAAGAGATGGAGAGGCGTGTCAAGGGCTCTGTGCGGTTAATGCCTCACAGACTGTGAGGATGAGGGTCTTGTAGCCGGAGCCAGCGCTCTCACACACAGATGGGACAGGCACCTCTCATTCTCTCTCTGTCTCGTTATGTATTCATCAGTTTCTCTGTCTTTCTCTCATTCTCACTGTCTCATCATTAAAACTAATTTGAATTCATTGGTTCAACAAACTAGGCTTTTTACAGGTTAGTTATAGCGGAGGTCATCCTATCTAAACCACGGGTAAACAGAATCCTCTGTGATCTTAGTTCATGTTTTTTACGGTTCTGTCTTCAAGGGGTTAACAGTTTATTCATACACTGGCATTTCACAATGCACTGTACAACCATAACCGCTGGGTTTACACTACTCTGTACACGTTTTTACAAACGTGGTTGTTTTAAATTATGGGCAAACCACTTCCGGTTTGGGAAGCTTCCACTCAATAGAACTAAAAATGATAAAATATGGTGACAATAATCCATATACCCATAGTGAAAACTAAATGATAGGTAATTTCCTTTTTATTCATTACAAAATATGGTATTTTAACACTAGCATCACAAAATGTGAGTTATTTTTTATCTTTGTATTAAATACAGTAATGTTTAACATGCCCGTAATAATGTAAAGACTTGTCACGAGTTTTTAGTGGTATAGTGAATTAATTATAGCCTAACCCTAAAAACGTCTATTATTGGTTTCCTGAAATAAGTTTCCTGCAATTCTTTTTTTTTTTTTACTAAGGTAAACTATGAAGAAAAAAATAGACCACACAATTGTGTCCTTTTTCTTTTCTTTTTTTTTCAATGAAAATAACTTCTTGTATTTTGAACGGGATCTTTTTTTACAGGCCTAATGCACAGTCATTGGTTGACCAAACGCAGCACGTGACCTGTTTACACGCAAATCCAACATCCTGTGAAAGTTGTTTTCAGAATGTAAAGGTAAGATTTAAACGGTGTGCTCACTTTATTTTACCTCACATTTGACATTTTTTATCTCGAACGCTGAAACACTTGGGCTGTTTCTACGTGGGCTTTTCAAAATTTCTATTGTCCAAAGCACGTAAATCTAAACCACGCTTTTGTTGGCTGTAAATGTGTTATCGTAATGTAACGCTTCATCCTACACAATCATATTTGTCATCGCAGTGAGGCGCTATAACGCCATATTGACCGGGATTCGTAACGCAAAAAGAACTAACCTGGTTTCTACATGTCAAACATACCTTACCCGGGATTAAAAGTAGGTGTAGAACAACGTTAACCTGTTTATACTTGTTTCTGACACGTTATTGCAAGCAATTGAGCTACATTTGTGATGTATAGTTCAACATACTCATTATATTTTAATTACATAATTGGTTCATTATTTTATTGATGATTCTTATGCTTTCAGTTTTTAAATTAAAAGTGATTTTCGTGTTTTTCATTATCTTTAGGTTAAATAAAAGACTGCACCACATAGAGATTATTCTAATATGCTGATTTAGTACTCTGTAATGAAATAAATAAAATCTCGTTATTAACCATGCTGAAACCAGTTGTGCTGTTTAATGTTTTGTGTTGGTAAAAGGTACCAATGTAGTAGCATTCGTAAATAGATTATTTTGCAACATTATAAATGTCTTAACAGTCACTTTTGATCAATTTAATGTGTCCTAGCTTAAAAATATTCCATAAATTGTATTAAAGAATGGAATCATTCAGGTCTATTGGGATGGGAGACATGAGCCTGGTGGCCTTTACAGCACAGTTACGTTCACCTTATGCTAAAGGTTAAACCTCAAAGAGAATGTATTTCATCTAAAATAACCTAAATCACTATTATCCTTTCACTGAGACCTGTAGGTACCCTCTAAATGTCAGTAAGTGTCGGTTAATCATAAGCCCTGGGGTTATCAGTAATGGAGTGTATGATTGAAGTAAGCTGTCCGTCAGGAGCTAATGCATTCAGAAGCTCAGTGTGATGTCATCAACATGAAGGGCAGGGAATAATGAAGCCATAATGAAAACCTCTGCCGCTTAATCAGAACAAGCAATCAGATTTATGTCAACACGTGTCCACCTGTTTATTTATGCAATTATTGGCCAAATTTACTTGCACCAGGACTGCTTTGGTTGAATGAGAAGCTCTAATATGCAAAAAATAATGAATGTTTTTTTTAATAATGGCATTTAAGGAAATGAAGACAAAAGAGGGCCTGGTGGTAGCTTAAATCAATCAATTTAAGCCACGGGCACAATATAATAGCCTCAAGATTGATGTCCTGGGTACAAAACTCACTCTTTTTTGTTGATGCTACTGTTACAGAACCAATCACATACTCTTGGAATACATTCTTACCAGTTAAACTCTCGTATAGCATTAATATATTTACCTCTTATTGCAATAATAATACTATACCTAAAAAATATATGTTTATTATTTATTTTGTGGAATGATTGAAACATAAAATCAAGCAATTTCTAACATCTTGTTTTAGCTTTTATTTGCAAAATCCAAGCAAATAAGGAAATAAGACATAACAATGTCTTATTATTGTGAAGCTATTATACAATATTTAACTTCTTTTTTTAAACATAAGTATGTGAACACAATCGCCCTATTGTTTTAAAAATGCTTCCGCTTTTCATTTGTTATTTTCCCCATAAATTAGAAACCATTAGAGCCATTTAGTAATATATTCCAAAGCCTAAATACGATAACAACAGTTCACCACATATAACTCCTCATTAGACCATTTTACATTCTTAGAATTTCATAAGATACACAGTCTGACAGTTGGATGTGTGTGTGTGTGTGTGTGTGTGTGTGTGTGTGTGTGTGTGTGTGTGCGTGTGTGCATGTGTGCATGTGTGCGTGTGCGCCTGAAAACCATATTTCAGATTTTTTAACTTATATGACTAATTTAAAATACATTAAATAATAATCCTCCATTATGACAACAAAATAACAGTGTCACATGAGAATGACTGCAATAGAGGATATTAGCAGCCAAAGAGATGTCTTGGATTGGCAAAATATCTGAAGCCAAAGCTGTAAATGAACTGGCCTCTACTGAGAAGCATCAGCTTATTTGCATTTAAAGAGACATGCACATAAAAACTGTGCTTTTGCTTCCATCCAAAAAGGGGCTCCCCTTTAAATTCAACTGGTCTGTCTGATTTTAAAGCAGCTTCAAAAACACTGACGAGTATTGTAGTGTGCACTTGGCCTTGCTGAACACGAACATTTGAAGAATTTGCCAGTGGTTTCTCCATTTCCTTTCAGAACTAAAGATTATTAAAGTAAATGTTCTGTTTTTTGAGAGCACTTCACACATTCAAACCTCTAAACACCATTTGACTCACAAATAGTAACACTTTATGGGTCATGAATGTAGAAATGTACTTTTTTACAAAATAAATCAAGAAAAAATAAAAGCGCACGAAAGGTTAGACCTTATATCAATGTCAACACAGAAATATGGTTGTACTCTGACAGAGAAGGAGTAGGTCTGTATATTTTTGGTATGAATATGAATGGAGTTAGTCGTCCATGCTTTGCTAATGAGACACAGGGAGCAGCCAGAAGACAGAACTAATTAATTATCTGCTGACATTTATGGATAATAACCTTATGGTGCATATCAGACTTTATGAATATACATGGGTGCATGTACATGAAGAGCACCGCCAGACTGCTAGATCAAATGAAAGAACACAAATATATACATCAGCTTAATAACCTGCTGGGCACTATGAGCAGTGTCAAGTGTGCAACACAAATTAGCTCTTCACACTGAACCAAGACCAGATTGCACTGCAAAACATCCTTTTCCTAATTATTGAGTGTTTTTGTTCTTGTTCTACAGGGAAAATATCTGAACGGCAGCTATTAAAACGCTCTCTGGAATACTTGATTCTTACTGGTCAACAGAGCCATCCAGTGGGCGGAGGATGGCAACAGCTGTCCTATCAGGTAATTGAAACCAACAGTATCATGGGTTTTGTGTGACTTGCTTTTTGTTCATTTTATAAATGTTTCAGTTAAATAAAATGACTGTTACTTCTAAAAACACAGACAGCTAGCTTTTTACCTTGCTCCTCTATCAAGCAGGCAGCCATCTCACAAAACTGATTTCAGACTGATTTCTGAGACAGTATAGTGATTGATAATCTACAGCAAAATAAAGAGAGCTTTGGTGATAACTAAGATTAATTAATTACAACAATACTGGAAAAAAAAGTGGAAAAAAGTTGGTCAGAAATATACATTTACACTAAGCGCAGGTTTCAAACACCATCTGTATTTTTAGCTGAACTGTCAGGATTTGGACACATAGGATTGTGGAACATCAAAGACAGCAAAGGATACATCAATCCTTCCAAAATCAATCCGATGAAGGTCTGTCAGCATACAGAAGTGAGGCTGGATTAGGACTTTCAGGTGTCTGTTTATGCCTTCTTATGTACCTTGGCATGCATTCTTCAAAGGTAGTATTTTCCAGCTTTCGGACACATCTTAGTTATCGATAAGTAAAAATGGCTGTATTACTGCTATTATTAGTTTTATTGTAAATTTGTAATATTTCTCAGTTACACATTTTGGCGACGAGGTGGCGCAGTGGATAGCACAATCGCCTCACAGCAAGAAGGTCGCTGGATCGAGTCTCGGCTGGGTCAGTTGGCATTTCTGTGTGGAGTTTGCATGTTCTCCCCGTGTTCGCGTGGGTTTCCTCCGGGTGCTCCGGTTTCCCCCACAAGTCCAAAGACATGTGGTATGGGTGAATTGGGTAAGCTAAATTGGCCGTAGTGTATGAGTGTGTATGGATGTGTGTGGATGTTTCCCAGTGATGGGTTGCGGCTGGAATTGCATCCGCTGCGTAAAACATATGCTGGATAAGTTGGCGGTTCATTCCGCTGTGGCGACCCCAGATTAATAAAGGGACTAAGCCAAAAAGAAAATGAATGAATGAATGAATACACATTATTTTGGACATTCTGTTGACCATAAGTAATCTTACACCTACAGTACATCTGAACTTACTCTCATTGGAGTATCAATAGACTGGACATTTAGTTTAGCATTAATAGAATAAGTTTGCATGTACTTATCGTAAAGTTACTTATAGGTAGAATGTCTGTTGGGAAACCTTAAAGGGGTAGTTCACCAAAAGTGAAAATCAGCTGTTAATTTACACAACCTCAGGCCATTCATCTTGTTTAGGCCAACTGCACATTATAATAGATTACGATAAGGTTATAAAGTAAGTAGTTTTTACAGTTTGTAAATTTGTTTATTTGATAGCACAAGACTATGATGTGCTTAGAGTGTGTATGTAAAGTTTCAGCTCAAAATACTCCACAGATCATTTTTAGAATTTTTTAAAACTGACCCTTTTAGGCTTTTATCTAAATTATGCCGTATTGTAGACTGTTGCTTTAAATTCAAACAAGCTCCCAGCTACTGGGCAGAGCAACAAACGCCTGTGTCTCAGTGTGATTGTCACTAATAGGTGAGACTTTCCACCTTCATTGACGTAAGGGAGAATTTCAATCAAAGTGTTTCTGCAGTTTTCATGAAGTGTGATTATAAAAACTTTAATTAATTAAGTTTTACCATTAAAGGCTAGTTATATTCACACACTGTTGCCACACAACTGTTCAAACCTCTTATAAAATTGATTTTTGCATAATAAGTCCTCTTTAAAAAAACATCAGTTTACCATCAGTTTCCACAGTAAAACATTGGCAATAGAATGCAAAGGCATGCTCTGTGTAAATATAAAATCAGTGACTGCAAATAACCTAAACTGATTTCCTTTTGACTTATTTTTAGTGAATTTAACTTGGAGTTACATTTTCTTATAGTTCATAAATCTAACACTAGTTGGACTAGTCTAAATCTAACAACTTATTCTACATGTTTTTTGATATGCAAGTTTTAAAACTGAATCCACTTGATTTGAAAAATGTGTAGATATAGCAAGAAGAATATGTGAGACATTTGCAGAGTTTCATTGTATTTCGACCCATTTTAAAATGACATTTACCATTCGATTTCTCACTATTGAAGTGTTAAATGGTCATTTCTCATTCTAGACCCAAGGCTTCTTTCACAAGGCAATAATAATTCACTGGGTCATTAGTTGCAGGAGGCTCTCAATCTCAGCATGTCCAACCGCTCTGGACAGTCAGTTCTTCAGGTCCAGGGTCTGTACGGGGGCTAATGGAAGCGTTCAGCCATTTCCCTCAGGTTTTTGCAGAGGTTGTCCTCATTCACGGGCATCCAGTCACCCCCTGCTATCAGGAATACAACAGCTCATTAGCGTCTGCCTGCTTTTAATGAAGAAATCTGCATACGTTAATTAGATCTGATTGTCTCTATGTGGTGCAGTCGCAGGCTGACTGATGGTACGGGGAAATTGCCTGTAATATAGGCTGTCTGACTCGCAATCATGTTTATGATTATGAAACACATGTCGTCTCCTCCACAAGGCCAGATACCAGCAGTGCATTGTAACCGTGGTCGCGTCGGTTTGTAATTCACTGGCAGGTGATTCTTATTCCGGTCAGTCTTGGCGACTACACAGATTGCATTTTAATACCCATAAGGTCTGATGAAATTGCATTTGCTCATGACTACCATATGCAAGTTATTACTTTGGCTCTTGCGCATCAAATGTCTATGAGATACATGTATATGATAAAGTTGGATCTGCATTGGAATGTAACCTGGCGTAAGGGGTTGCTGGTTCCGTTTATGAGTGTGGGAGATGGGCCTTTCCTGCAACTGGTAATTGCTTGGCCGACTCTGTCATTTCCTTTTTCGAAGCGACACAGTCGATAAATCAAATAAATGAGGCCTTTGGCTGGGTTAGATGTGTTGCACAGTGCAGAGTTCAGCCTTTTCTATTGTCTGAGATTTCTAACAAACACCCCGCCATTGATCTTTTCACAGTACATCAATAACTGAGAAAGGGGGAGTTGTAGTTGTGTTCATACTGTGCAGAAAAGTATAAGAAAAATCATTTTCCTTTGTTTCTTTACAGTAAGTGCACTGCGACTAAAAGTTGTTTTGGGAGAGTTGAAGCATTTTGTGATGGTTGGTTACAGCACACAAGTGAGATAAAGTTATTCAAAGAAATAGATCCAGCTGATTAAGCGAGATGGTTCTGATTTAAAATTGTCTATTTGTTCCACTACATTACATGAAAATTGACATTTCTGAGGCATGAAAAATGATAAGATGACTCAAGTTAGTTTGATGTAAAAGATATTTGAAAATATCTTGATTTTTACATCAAATCGAAATAATAAACTGAACTTTAAGTTACCAATACATCATTTCTGTTATGTTATTTTACTACACTCTCCACTAAACAGAAAAAATATATCAAGTTTTTTCATATAAAATCTTTTTAGAATTGCATTTTTTTTTTAATTGAAGTTTAAGTCAGTATAATAATGTAGACTCAACCAGTACAAATACAAGCCCAAATCAGAAAAACTTGGCACAGTATGGAAAACGCAAATTTAAAAAAAAGTTAATTTACTTTGACTTGTATTTCACTGCAGACAATATGAACACAAAATATTTCATGATTTGTCTGGTCAACTTTATTTCATTTGTAAATATACATCTTTTCCTGTCATTCAGACCTGCAACACAGTATCGCCAGTTTGACAATAAATACGTGAGAAAATTGTTGAAATGTTTAAAAAAAAAAATCCTAAAAGAAAGATAAAAATACATTTGGATATTTCACCTTCAACAGTGCATAGCATAATTAAAAGATTCAAGGAATCTGGAGGAATTTCAGTGTGTAAAGGAAAAGGGCGCAAGCCTAACCTGAACTGCCGTAATTTCCTAACCCTCAGGCGGCACTACATCAAGAATCGTAATTCATCTAGAAGTTATATCTTCACATGGGCTCAGGACTACTTTGGCAAACCATTGTCAAGTACCCAAATATGTAGTTACATCTACAAATGCCAGTTGAAACTGTACTGTGCCAAAAGGAAGCACTAGGTTAACAATGTCCAGAAGCACAGTCGATTTCTCTGGGCTCTGAGGCATCTGGCATGGACCATCACACAGTGGAAACATGTCCTCCTGACCAAAGAAGAAACCATCCAGACTGTTACCAGCAACAAGTCCAAAAGCCAGGGTCTTTCATGGTATGGGGTTGTGTCAGTGCCCTTGGCAAAGGTGACTTGCACTTCCGTAATTATTACTGAAAAGTAGATAGAGATTTTGGAGCACAATATGCTGCCTTCTTTTCCAGGGACACCTGTGCATAGTTCAACAAGACAATGCAAAACCACATTCTGCACACATTATAAAGTCCTGGCTGCGGAGGAAAAAGATAAAGGTACTTGATTGGCCTGTCTGCCGTCCTGACCTCACATTCATAATGTGAATTTGCAGATTTGAGGTGCCATGATGAAATATTCAAAAAAATAAATGTAATGTTATATATCAGAGACATTAGATTTGGACAGATTAGAGTGATTCGGGTTAAGTGACTTGCATATATCCATAAGATGTGTAATTATTACTGCCAGGTGCCCGCAGCTCTTAATGATGTCCATCCCTGAAGCCCTCAGCCTCAGTTCCACTGGACAGCCTGATTGCTGCTTCATTACACTGATCTACCATTCACCAGCACAGTCTAATCCCTGTGAAGTGCCAATCATGACAGAGAGAAAATCAGATCTTTGCTTCCTATTCTATGAGGATGCATTTTGTTTTTGTGTATGTGATTATGAATCAAATATGAGATCTGCTTCAGCATTTGATGCTCCAGAGATTATGTACTTTGATGCGCTGAATATAAATGTGACAATTAAAACAACTGCCTGCCTGCTGTTTCCAGGATATTCTGGTTTAACATTTTATGTGTTTTTATTGTGATGGGTTTAGACTATCAGGGAAACAGTTACTGTGTATTGTGTGAATTTGCTGTTAAACTGTTGAAAATGATGGAGAAATCATTATTAAATAAATGGCTAAAAGCTGTTATACAAAGTTGAGTCAACTGTTGGATAACATATCTTGAAAAGTAGAGCTAATGAACTATTTTATGCATCATTTTCTTTCTCTGTGACTCAGAATTATTATTAGTTTGACTACATTTTTTGACTACATTTATTTCACAAGAATTTTGGCTGTAGACCAGTTTAATTGGTCAAACTGTGTTACAAGACCACTGGCAGATAATTGGTGGAAATTTGTAGAAGTGGCATGTACTTCATTATGGCTCCATTCCAAAAGCTGGTGATCAGCCTAATGCCTTTCCAGAGCAGAATCACGTTTTAAGAGCTTGATTAAAGATAACTGAGACATACAGGGGTGAGATAATGAAACTGAAACGCCTGGATTTAGACCACAATAATTCATTAGTATAATGTAGGGCTTCATTCTGCAGCCAATACAGTATCAGTTCATCTTGGGAATGACAGATAGAAGTCCTGCACAGTGGCCAGAGGGATTTTGAGCCATTCTTTTTGCAGAATAGTGGCCAGGTCACTACGTGATACTGGTGGAGGAAAATGTTTCCTGACTTGATCCTCCAAAACACTTCAAGGTGGCTCATTAATATTTAGGTCTGGTGACTGTGCAGGGCATGGAAGATGTTCAACTTCACTTTCATGTTCATCAAACCACTGTCACCAGTCTTGCTTCTTCTTTCTGGGCATGCAACAGTCTGGGTGGTACGCTTTTTCTGGGAATCTTTACACCGTAACTCTCCCAGATGTGGGAAAGAAAGGTGGACTCATCAGAGAACAATATATGTTTCACATTGTCTACAGCCCAAGAATTCTGCTGCTGGCACCATTGAAACTGATGTATGGCATTGACACAAGTGGTTTCAATGGTTTACAAAGGTTTGACTATAGCAGCCTGGCCTTGTATATTGACCCTGTGGATCTCCTGATGTTTTGGTGGAAACAGGAGAGTTGAGGTGCAAGTTGAGGTCCATCAATTATGTCTTCAAACGCAATCATATACTCTCAATCCAAATCATTGCTTTGAATATCTTCCCATGGCTAGCTGAAAGTTCATGGACATTCCCACATTTAATTCTGCAGTGAGTTGGGCGGCTGTGGTTTTTTGTTTCCGGGTTAGCACCCAGATATCCCTTTCAGATAGCTTCCTCTTGCATCCACAGTTCTCCTGTTGGATTTGGTTCATCCTTCTTGTTGGTTTGCTGACATCACCCTGGATACTGTGGCTCTTGATACATCACAAAGACTTGCTGTCTTTGTCACTGATGCGCCAGCGAAATGCCCTCCAACAATTTGTCCTCTTTTGAACTCTGGTATGTCATCCATAACATTGTGTGCATTGCAATATTTTAAGCAAAACTATGCTATTACTCTGCTAATTAAAACTTCACACTCTGCTCTTACTGGTGAAATGTTCAATCAGTTTCATTGTTATATATATATATATATATATATATATATATATATTTATTATATATATCTTAAGAGTAGCAACGTGTGTTAATTTAAATAGTGTACATTTTTTATTTCATGTTGTCAACATTTTAATGCAGGTAAACCCTATAGTGAATGAAGCAATACAAATTTTTGTAAATATTAGACAAATTCATTCAGTCTTGACAAGAACACTGGTGTTTAACTGGTGGAAATTTGTAGTTGCTTAGATGAATGGTGGCATCCACTTCATAATGGCCCTAATACAAATTAGCCTAAAGGCTATAGATTGGTTTTCACCCACACTCTAAAAAATAATGAATCCATAAAAAAGGGCACAATGTACAGTAATATTGTGAATGAATTTTCTGTATTAATTTATAGCTGTTTTGCAGAATTTGGATTTGCATTTCATTGTGTTGTCTTTTAAATTTACAGTTCATTCTACTGTGGTGACCCCTTATGAATCAAGGACTAAGCAGAAGGATAGTGAGTGAGTGTGTTGTCTTTTAAGTTTAACAAAAATCAATTTCCAATTTTTATTTTTTGTACATTCAAGAGTTCACACTTAGATATTGCTTGATAATAATAGCAGGTTTGGCATGCTGTCCCGGGAGAGAACCCTGAGCTCGGAGATAATTGAGCCCAGGCCTCCCGCCTGGTAAATAAGCATATAAGGGGGTACGAGATCATAGTTCTCGAGAGCTCCCCCTGGTAAATAAGCATATAAGGGGGTACGAGATCGGATAGTTCTCTAGAGCTCCCCCTGGTAAAGGAGGAAAAGGGGGAGATGGGGTGGATGGGGGGTTTCTTCGAAAACGAAGATAAGAGAGTAGTTTTTTTGACAGGCTACTTATAGGGAGTTTGTATTAATCTGATTGGCTTACTAGTGATTACTGATGAGAGACCGGCTGCGATCAATCATATCACGTGCTCCTCTCGAAATTAGTTTGTGAAACTTCACTTAGAGTATGCCAGTGTGACTCAACGTTTGTCATTAGCATCATAAACACATTACCTGTTTTTCTAATAGCAGCTTGTGCAAACTCTTTGAATTAGTTTTTTTTTTTTTTTTGGTTGCAAATTATTTGGTCTACAAGGTGTCAACACTGTGGTTTTACAGTTAAATAGAAAGAGAAGACAACAACAACTACTAAAGACAGCAAAAACAAGAGACACTCGCATGCATAACATGTTGTATGCATGTTCAGTGTGGGTGGATTAAAAGATAAGTTTATACACGCTATCAAAGAATGTGTTTTTGTCCATTTTAAAAGAATGTGTGTTCAACTGTGTTCATACATGTTTATTTTATTTTTAAAATGTACTTCAGGCTAATATATTCAGCATTTTAAGACAGGTAAACAGCATATTGAATAAACCAAGTAAAATCTTTCTAAATATTATACAAACTCATTCTCATACTTAAAAGTATGAAGTATAGGGTATATAAAGATAAAGTATTTTACTATTTTGTATCTTTATAAATGTAATATGTTGTTTGCTTAGCAAAATTCTAATGGCAAACTCAATTGTGAGTTGGGTCCTCTCCATTTTGCCTGAAAACTGCTAAATGATTGATCAATAATATTGAAGTGTTGACAGTGTAGATTCTTCAGAAGAATCACATATGAAATCCCACAGGATTAGAACTGTTAAAACTGTTAAAGTCCCTTGACTGGCAGGTTTATTAAGGGCAGTTTTCAGGTGACCTAAAAAAAACAAGGCTTTGTTCATCAAAAGATACACTGATTATTTGAGAATCAAACACCTTTAGTCCATTTGCTAAATTGCTTTTTCTTTTTTTTTCTTTTTTGTCCTTGATTCTCTGTGGGTGTTTTTGCCAACACTCACAGCGTGTTGCATTAGAACAAGCCTAACCACACACAGGTCACTACTGACATCTGAAAGGTGCTTATGATCCTGTCAGAGGTTATCACTGTTATTCCAGTGCAATAACAGAGGTCCCTTCACATGATGGTGCACTGGACTATTTCAGACTTTTTCTGTCCGCCTCCATCAATTATGTCTTCAAACGCAATCATATACTCTCAATCCAAATCATTGCTTTGAATGTCTTCCCATGGCTAGCTGAAAGTTCATGGACATTCCTAGATCTCTCAACACACATGTGGTAATCATAGCTTCTAGTCCATTTGTGAAATGTGCTCTCCAAAAGTGGACACTCTCCTTAGGCACTGTGTTCAGGGACACTTGTGAGAATTTCAACTAGATATCTGAGACACTCTTAAGGGATGGTGTACAGATTTAGAGAATATTACTGATACTTTACCAAGGACCTTGCTGAGAATGTAATGGTCAATTGTAAGGCTTGTTTTATTTTTTAAACCTACTTAAAATAACATTTTATTGGACAAGATGCGGGCAGCACGGTGGCGTAGTGGGTAGCACAATCGCCTCACAGCAAGAAGGTCGCTGGTTCGAGTCCCGGCTGGGTCAGTTGGCGTTTCTGTGTGGAGTTTGCATGTTCTCCCCGTGTTTGCGTGGGTTTCCTCCGGGTGCTCCGGTTTCCCCCACAAGTCCAAAGACATGCGGTATAGGTGAATTGGGTAAGCTAAATTGTCCGTATATGAGTGTAAATGGGTGTGTATGGATGTTTCCCAGTGATGGGTTGCAGCTGGAAGGGCATCCGCTGCGTAAAACATATGCTGGATAAGTTGGTGGTTCATTCCGCTGTGGCGACCCCAGATTAATAAAGGGACTAAGCCGAAAAGAAAATGAATAAATACACGGACAAGATGCAGCATGCATTTTATAACCTTTCTTTTTGTGCCATAATGAAGCACTCAGATCATCACATATCACATCAGCAGACTGCTGGAAAAAAAATTTTATTAAAGAGTTCAAGGAAATTTTATCTTTTCATTCATTTTTCATTATTATTTATTTTAAAAACCCTTAGTTTGTGGTTTCAAGTCTGTATGTATGATCTTTAATGATAGCACTTGAACACTACTAATTCAGTCATTGTTAGATTAGATCTTAAATCACTTGAGCATAGCCAAATTCACAGGTGGTCCACTACGATATCATATTTTAAACTTTAGTTGATGTGTAGTGTAGCTGTGTGAACATAAACAACATCTCTGAATGTAATATGCTCAAAGTTCATTGCAAAGGGAGACATTAGCTTTTACAGAGTTAGCTTAGCAAAGACTACAGCGAACAAAGTTTGGGGACTACAAAAAAATACGTCCAGGCTAGTGAGGTGACAAGCGCTTCAGGTTACGCACATTCACCACGTGCATACACCCCGCAGCAAAGGGGTGTGGCCAGAGACGCTGTAATGTACCAGAGAAAGCTAAAATGCCGTCCAAATGCTGCTATTTTCACAGAGCTTCTTCTGTTTCTGTATTTGGGCTTCTATAGGACATGACACAAAGAGAGAAGTGCTTACAATTTCATTTCAACTATGTTCCAGAGAATTATAAAAAAATATATATAGAGAGCGCATTTGACAAAGAACAGCTTCCAGAATCTTTCCCAGTTCAGTGCTGAATTTGGCTAAAAACTCCTGAAACTCCTGGTTTCAGTGTCTCTCTATGAGGCCGCTTTCCCTGCGTTTTACATCTCAAATAACAAACTCGCAAAAGATATGTGAACATTTCATATTACTAACACATGCTCATTATGAATATATGTGAAAGACACTTTTTTATTTTAGAGAGCAGACATGAGATTCAGCTGTGTCCTCTGTGTCATTTTCTGTCTGATTCAGGCACAAACTGATATGGCTAACAGCTACTCTGACTGACAGTGCTTACACAGCGCAAAAGTGCGTGCTTGTAGGGGCATGAGTTGCGAGACGCTTTTACTGGTGACGTGAATCCAATCCGCGAATCACAGCACATTATGTTAGCTGACCAATCAGAACCTCTTGAGGGCGGGCCTTTCGGAGGAACTAGGAAATATGAAAATCGTTTTCATGTTAGCTGAGTAGCAGTGTGTGATCGTTTACTAGCACTAAAGGTTGTACTCTCAATGCTGGGTTGTGGCTGGAAGGGCATCTGCCGCATAAAACATTTGCCAGAGTAATTGGCAGTGCACTCCACTGTGGCAACCCCTGAGAAATCAAGGAAAGCAAGTGAGAACATGGTGGAGAAAAAAAATGTATATATTCATTTAGCATTGTATTTTGATGATTTTTGTTTGATTACAATTTGGTAGTTTCCAAGTTTTATTAGTTATGTTTTTAGAACATTCGTTTCAAGAAGTTGAATTCCTATTTAGTTAGATTTCTAAGTGTCTCTTCGAGACATAAGAATATTCTAAAGAAGTATTTTTGGAAACTGAAAATGTTTTAGCTTTTTTTCCTAATTTAGAAAACAAGAAAATAGCAGCAGAACGTCATTTCTAAAAATGTTTTGTGAATTTGCCCATGCGCAGTATTTTCCACCACAAAAAACGACCAATACAATCCTGGCTGTAATTTATTTGTTCAGTTCAAGACCACAGTCCAAGTTTAGTAAAAATATGAGTATACCTTCATTTTACAGGAATTTCTTATAACGCAACGTAAAGCAGCACCTTTACATCTTTGCATCTAAAAGTGCATCATGTCTACCAGTTGCCAACCTTTTTAGATGTCACAGGTTTAGACACCGTCCTGCTCATCAAATACAACAAGAAACATCTGCTCCACCTCCACAGTGGGCAGAGATGCCTTTGGGTACCAAATCTTCCATTTTATTTCCGTCTTTGTGAGTGACACAGTTTTGGCACAGCCTCCACTCTGGCTGCTGTGGGCCGTATGGTGGAGGCCGGGTCAGGGATGGGGCGGTCAGTCGTGACAGGCCCACCTGCTCCTGCTTGGGCTGGATGGACAGCACCAGCTGTTTCTGAATGTAGCGAGTCTGGGCAGCTGCCTCAATGAAAACCCAGAGCACATCTCCAGCCGTTCACATTGACATTCTGCAATTACACACACCTACTAAAAAAGAGGAGGAGAGGAAACAAGGGGTTGCATATGAGGTGGGGAGAAACAAAGGGCTGTGGTTCACTTGTGGTCACCCCGACCTCGATCATTAAATAATGTTAAGAGTCGTAATTGCATAATCAAATCTGACCCATTTTCCCTTTTTTCACAAACATTGCCTTTTATGGGCAAAAATGCAGAAATTGTGTATTACCATTTATAATATTATCAGACTATTTTGTTAGATTCGTGTAATAGTAAATTTCATAATAAAGACTTCAAATATATGGGGACAATGTACTCTGATTACCTAATAATAATAAAAAATTGCACAATTTGGCAGAATAAGCTTTGACTTCTAAATAAAAGACCCAAACTGAAATAGAGTGCAACAGTTGACTTGCAGAAATAAAAACTGCGTTCATTTTCTCCATTGGGAAGCTTATTTTTAACAATACCTGATAACCCTGATAATAAAGATGCACGTGTTGTGAGCTCAGAGGTTGTTTATCGATTTTATGTTTTTGATGAACCCGTTTGCATCCATTCTGCTTATTTGTAAAACAATCATGCTAAATAAAATAATTCATACATAAAGACTGCATTACCCAGGATGCTACACAGAAACTTCCACCAATCAGAGAGTGGCGGTGAGCCAAGTGCATAAAAAAGATCTATAGCTCTATCCACTCCTATGCACCATCAATGGTGAAGTTGAGTCAGTCTCCCTATGCTCTCATATTTATGCACATTTTGCAATAAACTTGACATATAGTGTTTTAATTGTTACAATTGTCAGCTTTAAATGATTCTCCCATTCAAGTACCCAGTACTGTTTTTCACTTAATGTATAGTAACGCCTGTTTCACACATACTCTGTCTGCAGTGCGTTTGTGGTCCATATTTTTTTCCATGGCCATGTTTCCACAACGAGCCTATTTTTTGTGCTATATATGGAGAATAGCAGATTGTTTATGGGCAAAATGAACATTAATTGATGCAAAATAGTAATAATGTCACCATGTACACATAATAAAAGTGTAAAATGTTGTACATTTCTGTTAGTAAGCGAAAAATTTTATAAATAAAAACATTTAGTACGGCCTCACGGTGGCACAGTGGATAGCACTCTCGCCTCACAGCAAGAAGGTCGCTGGTTCGAGCCTCGGCTGGTTCAGTTGGCATTTCTGTGTGGAGTTTGCATGTTCTCCCCGTATTGGCATGGGATTCCTCCGGGTGCTCCGGTTTCCCCCACAAGTCCAAAGACATGCAGTATAGGTGAATTGGGTAAGCTAAAATTGGCCGTAGTGTGTGGATGAGTGTGTGTGGATGTTTCCCAGTGATGGGTTGCAGCTGGAAGGGCATCCGCTGCATAAAACACATGCTGGATAAGTTGGCGGTTCATTCCGCTGTGGCGACCCTAGATTAATAAAGGGACTAAGCCGAAAAGAAAATGAATGAATGAATGAACATTTAGTACTAAAAAGTTCCAAAATGCATCAAAAAATTAAACACATTTTATATAGTTGGAGGACAAAGAGGAGAGACACTCGCATCTCAGCAAGCA
This sequence comes from Danio choprae, assembly GCA_903798125.1. Classification (NCBI taxonomy): domain Eukaryota; kingdom Metazoa; phylum Chordata; class Actinopteri; order Cypriniformes; family Danionidae; genus Danio; species Danio choprae. The sequence continues at coordinate 8,190,804 of CAIGQW010053321.1, forward strand.
TTTACATGACAGAAAACTAACTCACTCAAAAAATAGGTGATATGGATGATACTTGTCTTGTGGAAAAACACAAAATTCCTTATGGCCGGCAGATTGTCTGTGAACACCCTCAAAAAGTCATGGGAAGCCATTTTCTTCGCTGTTGGCGTCATTTTCAAGTTTTAAAATTTTGTTTTTGAAGTGCAATGTTTACATGTATTTACATTTTAATTATTTTACATACAACATGGATTAAATAGGCGACAGTAAACACACTGCAAACATGTGTAACAGCACTGCCTTCCTGCCTCTGCACACATGCATCTAAACAGTACACACTGCAGACAGAGCATGTGTAAAAGTAAGGAAGTATGTATTTTCGTTTTGGAAGCAGCTCTTGTTTCATACCCACAGGAAATGAGTTTCCCCTCAAATCTATGCACTTGAAACAACATTTAACTCTCTCCTCTCTCTCTTTCTCTTTCTCTTTCTGAACCCTGAAACAGTCAATCAATACTGGGACAGACTGCTGCTTGGTGATATTAGCATCCAATCTTTAAAACAAATCTTATTTGAGTGCTAATTGTTAAAAAGGCCTTTTAGCTTAATAGATTTTTCATCTCTTCCATTTACAATTTAAATCATAGCATATTTCCCTATGGATCTATTCAAATGTATTTTAATGTGTAGAATGAGGCTCTAAATTGGCACAACTACAATTTCAGCAGCTGGGATAGGCCTATTCATCTGATATACACATGGACAAATGTGATTTGGTTCAGTTCTCTTTTGAAAGACTGGGCGTGCTGTAAGAAGCTGACTAATATGCTGCCCTTTATACTCATAAACGATTTCCTGTCCTGAAGTGGGTTCATACAAGTATTCACAAAGGAGTTTGATGTTGAAATCCTCATTTACACCGAACTATGAGAAAGAAAAGGAGAACAGTGTTGCTCTCGCTGTTTAAATTTATTCTAACTGAAGGCAATTTTGAGATCATGTCTAAACTGGCAATAACCACAACATAAATAGCAACTGTGCAGTAGATCATGAAGTAGTCAGAAGCTGTCACCACTTAGTGCATTATCCTTTATTATCTTCAAACATTCAAGAGCAAAACTATATCTTAACATATCTTAACATCCACTACGATATCATATTTTAAACTTTAGTTGATGTGTAATATAGCTGAATGAACATAAACAACACTTCTGAATGTAATACGCTCAAAGTTCAATGCAAAGGGAGACATTAGCTTTTACAGAGTTGGCTTACCAAAGGCTACATCGATCGAAGTTTGGGACACAAAAAAATACATCCGGGTTAGTGAGATCACAAATACTTTAGGTTATGCGCATACACCCTGTGCAGCGAAGGGGTGTAGCCAGAGGCGCTGTAATGTTATAGCAGAGAAAGCTAAAATGCCGTCCAAATTCTGCTTTTTCCACAGAGCTTGTTCTGTTTCTGTATTTATGCTTCCAAAGGACATGACACAAAGAGAGAAGTGCATACAGTTTAATTTTAATTATGTTCCAGAGAAATATAAAGATATATATAGCTAGCATTTGACAAAGGACAGCTTCCAGAATCTCTCCCAGTTCAGTGCTGGATTCGGCTAAAAACTCCTCAAAGAAGGAGCAGCTCCAACCATAATAGATGAAGCTGTGGATTGTGAGCCACAACTTGTAAGTATTTTTATTTGTTAAAATTGATCTATTACATGCATAGTTCAGCAAGAAGGTCGCTTGTTCAAGCCTCAGCTGGGTCAGTTGGCAATTCTGTGTGGAGTTTGCATGTTCTCCCCATGTTCGCGTGGGTTTCTTCCGGGTGCTCTGGTTTCACCCACAGTCCAAAGACATGCGGTATAGATGAATTGGGTAAACTAAAATTGTCCGTAGTGTATGCGTGTGAATGAGAGTGTATGGGTGTTTCCCAGTGATGGGTTACACAAGACGTGTCACTCATATCTTTTTGAATGGGGAAAAGTATAACGGTCAATATGGTGAATAAAGCCCTGCCTACTAGTTCAGGAGTCAATCATCGATCGCTATATGGCAAATAAAGCCTGCCTTCTAGTACAGGAGCCAATCATCAATCGCTATAGACTGACGATAGTCCGGGAGAGGGGCTCGGACCAGGCTTGAGTTTTTGCAGATTTAGTTTGATTTGGACGTTTAGAAATTAAACTAAAGGGACAGTTGTTGTTTAATTTTATTGATGATTCCTAATAGGAAATTCAATCGTAAGCTTGGCAAACAGTTTTGGAGAATTTGATGTTTCCCCATTCAAACAGAATGCCCGAGCTTACTGCCCGAGGGGTGTTTCAAAGATGGCCGCCGAGTGAAATAACTTGCCTTAAAGGGACTTTATTAGCATGCACTGTTTATTAACATGCAATTTCAGTAATCTAAGATGAATAACCATTTCCACTTGGTAATTAATGTGTTTAGATGTGTTTCTTTTGACCATTAGTGTTTGACACTCTTTTTTCTATTGAGCTATACATAAGTGGGCGAAAGTATAGACAATTAAACATTTTACACCTGTATTTTGCATCTTCCTGTGGTGATCTGACTCTCATAAATCTTAACACCAGATATAACGGTGCTGTATGCTTGACTATATGTTTTAATTTTTGTTTTTGTCAGTTGTGGCAGGTTTGAAGCTGAATGAAACATCTGTACTTGTCATAACAATCAGCTTTTTTGTCATGGAGTATTGTCTTTTTTATTTTGAACAACCTGAGTTGGCTGTAGACATTTGTTGTGACTTGAAGTCTGGGGTGACTTTGAAGAATTTTGATTTATGACATCGATTTGTTCTCCTGCAGTGATATATAACCTTGCTGCGCATTTCTCAAGTAAACAGAGGGTGTTGGTTTAAGCTAATGACCATCTTGCGCTGCATGTGCATTGTGTTTAATCAAACTGGACACTTCTTGTACATGCTTTTTTGGAGAGAGAGACATTTAATATTGTGTTGTTGTTTTTTTAGGTTATTTAGGTACTGCTTAAGAAAAAGGAAGGGAGCCATATTAAAAGGAACACAGTAAAATGTCATCTCTCTCACCACTCTCTGGAAAGTTTCCTTTTTTCCCCATCACGACTGTTTCAATGGAGTGGCAAACCAATACTATAAAATGAAAAAACTATTTTCCCTTTTTTCCCCCACGAGATTTGTTGTTGGCTTGACCTGTAAAAGATCCAGTGTGTTTAATTTAACCCTCACAAATTGGTAAGAAACTCAACTGACAAGAGTGAATTTAGTGGTAGCGCAACAGTTTTCAACCATTTCACCTTTAATAAGAATGTCAGCAATAAATTTGAGAGGCGTAACAGCAAAAGACGTTTAAGCTTTTAATCCAACAATCCAAAATTGGTTGTCTTGGGGAAATAATTATGAGTTTTGTAAATGAGTGTGACTCAAGATTCTTCACTCCGGTGTCACAATAGCTTTGTTCTCTGCAGGAGTCTGATGAACTCTTCAAAGGACAAACCCCTCTGATATCTTGCTTCTGTGTTTCTTTAAGCCCAGAGGTCTGTGCTTGAGCACATTCTTTCTAAAGTTACCACAGTGACCAGGTTTATGAATGAGCTGGTTCTTCATTGGTTCTTTGGGGTGATTAAGGTGCTATATAGCACCAGCGCCAATACAAAGAAATAATTTAGAGCCCTTAAGAGCAAATAACCTTTTTGATTATATATATGAAGTTTTTTATCATGCAAGTTCGTAAATTAGCATGAATGGTTGAGTAAAAAATATTTGGGTTATTTTTAACCTTTATTGAGGTATTTATTATTTTTATATATGTATACATAATATATTTGACAAATCATTTTGTGGGGAAAAAAAACTGTTTTCTTCAGACTGATCAGTTCAATGTTTAGATCATTTAATCATTAAAAAAAACAAATAATGGTAACAATGCCCCCTGGTCATTGAGTTTCGCCATTCTTGCGTTCCTATTGGTGGACTGGCGACTGCGTCTGCTCTGACGAGCCTCCAGTGACGGTTAATTTTTCCAAAGGAGAGGTCTACCATTTTAGCCCTTCATACATTCAGGTACGTTATTACACTTTTAAATCATATTACAGAGATATTTTGTATCATCAGGTAATGTTTCTATTTTTTAGAAAAGCCCTGGTGTTTAATCATGGTAAATACCTGTACTTGAAATGTGCCTAATATGGATAAATACTGTGCTGGTAACGTTAGTACTGATAGGCCTCGTCAGCCATCGGTTTGTTAGCGGTGGGTGGATTTTGCTCGGTTTTTTATACGAATTAATTTACAGTATCCCTTTATTTGCTCGTCGATGTTAATTAAAGTGTCAAAAACAATAAGACAGTGCTATTATATGAAGACGAGCTTCGCGACAGCAGCCGCAGCGTGAATGAAGTAATATTTTTGTATAAATGGAAAGCAAATGACATTGTCTCCTCCCTTTTTTGCTGATCCAAAAAATGGTCCGATCCGTGACTCAAAAACCGTAGTGTGAAACGAACCATGAGATTTGAGATCCGTTACACCACTACTTTACAGTATTAAAAAAAAAAGATATTCTCACAACCATGTAGTCTAATTTCAGTTTGAGAGTTTTAATTTAGGCTTCTGTTGTTGATAAATAGTAAAGACGACAGATAGTTAGTTCGATTTTGGCTGCTATAATTTACAAATGTGTACTTTCACTTTACTTACTTTTTTACATTACTTTCACTCAGACTTAGCTGACTGTTAAATATGGGTATTTATACTGATGATAATTAGTTAAAGACACTCAAAAAGTGAAATGTTTGTTTTACAGGTACTCAAATATCCTTTTACCAACCAGAGTGTCCAATGGCTCTCCTGATTCCATCAAGGCTTCAAGTGTCAACATTACAATGGACAACACTGCACAGTATACATTATAAGAGAGGTAGATTGACATGGACATGCTACAGAATGTGGAATGCCTGTTTGCAATTTTGTCTTTTCATTGCGATGTTTATTGTGCCATTTAAGCACACAAATACTTTTATTCAAAAATATGTATGAAAATGGATGTCGCCATGAAACAAGAACACCAATACATGTATTGTACAAAAAATGTACAGTGAACTTGTTGAAACTAGTGCTATTTAATAGGTGTTTCAATTGTTCATGTATTTTTACCAGCATTTTGTTTCGTTCTTCCTCATTTCAGAGATGTGAAAGTTAAGTACTGTATTTGTAAACAAGTTTATGAATCTTTATTAAAAAGTGAAATCATTAAAATTTTATTTGAATGTAATTAAACATTGTAAATGTGAAATGATTAGTTTTGCTATTTAATTTATGGAGTATGGAAAGGTGCAATTTTAAATATGATTGTAAAAACATTTTTGTATATCTGAATAAATGTAAATATTTTTATTTTTCTGGATTTGTTATATTAATCTAACTTGAATTCATAACATTTAGGGCTCTATATGATGCACCTATTAAACTTGGTTCTATATAGCACTTCTATAGTTCATTATAGCACCTTAAAAGATTGGTGCTATATAGCATCAAAAAGGTTCCTCTATGATTACGAGCCAAAGAACCAGTTTGGTGCAATTTAGCACCACTTTTGGCTCTATTTAGTGGTTCTATTTAGCACCCTTTTTATGGTTCTATATAGCACCATTTGACAAAGGTTCTATATAGCACCTTAAAAGATTGGTGCTATATAGAACTAAAAAAGGTTCCCCCAGTATTACGAGCCAAAGAATCAGTTTTGGTGCTATTTAGCACCTTTTTTTTTCGAGTGGATATAGTGCAGAGTAAATTACTTAAAAATTCTAGTTCATTACAGGTTATGTAACAAAAAATTATGTAACAAAAATTATAGTTTTATTTATAAATTACACATTTATACACATTATATCATAGTCAAGTTACATGACCTAAATGTTTAATGTTTAGATCGAAAATTCAAAGAGAACAAAAATGCATTCCATTATGTTTTTTTTTTTTTTTAATCAACAACATGAAGTGCAAAAAACATCATTCTATTACATGTTTCCAAAATGGGGTTTTGTGAGTTTCTTCAATCAAAATAATGTAAAATAATAAAAAATGAAGTCCAAACTTTTTAACACCAAAAAACATGAAATTATTGCTATTTATTTGTGTGGCATCAGTGTCATGTGGCCATCAGAGAGCTGTGATGCAGTTCTGATGCTTTTGTGCCCATTGAAGCCACATTCAACAAAGGACACATTCCTCCTATTACCAGCATTACAATTTTGTGTGGCTTTTGTCACTGTAGATCTATTATTACCTTGGACCACATAGAATAGCCTTTGTTGCCCTTGTGCATCAATGAGCCTAGGGCACCTAACATCGGGTCTGCAATTTACTTTGTTCCTCTTTGAACCAATGTTGGTAAATTCTCAATACTGCTGACCAGGAGCAATCCAAAAGTCTTATCAATTGAGACATAGTCAATTGATGGTCAATAGACTCACCTTGCTATTTTTATTTGGTTTTTGTCGAGGTCGCACAGTTCTTGGTCCAACAAGAGAACTGATTGTTTAATATGTGACCTCAATAGGTGTGTGCATACCTTGTATTCCTCACATTGTGGGGACCAAATATGGTCACACGTATAGCAATACCAGTAAATGTTGACCTTGTGGAAAAAATGTTTTGTTCACCATGAGGAAAATGTTTCAGAAAACATCCACAAATAAGTATTTTGAAAATGTAAAAATGCAGATTGTTTCATGTGAAGGTTAGGTTTAGATGTGGGGCTAGGTTGGGGGGTAGAACATCATTACATCTGTGATAAATCAATTCAATTCAAGTTTATTTGTATAACACATTTCACAATAACCTGTTCCAAAGTTCATGTTATTACATTAAAGTCAAATTCAGAAAAATTATGAACAATATATTAAGTAAACATAGTTAATTTGCAATTATACAGTATATAGTGTCTATCCAAAAAGGTGATGTCTGTGTATCATTCACTTTCGATGAAGTGCATTTGTGTATTGCTTAAGATTTTGAGTTGTCTTCGAAATCCTTGTATAGGGTTGGTGCCATCTCTTCAAGTCCTCGTACGATTGGCATCAAAAAGTCTCCTTAAATATAGCTTTGTGTGTCTGTGTGAAGTTACCGATAAAATAGGTTTCAAAATCCATTCCAGAACATTCAAAAAAATACATTTGGGTTTGAAGACCATTTCACTCACTTTGTTCTTCATATCAACCGTATCATTCTTGGTTACAATGATTAAACAAGGCATTGTTCCAGTAGAATCACCCAGTCATTGATTTTTTGACACACCTTTTATTTCATCTCATCACCAAGGTGTTCTGTTGAATTAGGATCTGAACAGAGTGTGGCAGAAAAGGAATGCACATGGATAACTTGGCAAGGAATCTGTGCCCACAGAATACCACATCAAGCGTATTGCAACAACTGTATTTCCAAAAGAAGCAAATAATTTGGTGCGGTTCATAATTGTACCAAATGTAAAGCAAGAATTGGTTCTGTGTGGTCCATTAATGATTCAAACAGTATCGAGGGGTCTGCTGGCCAAGAAAAGACACCCGGTACCAGTTATTCATCACCGCCACCAGACTGCACTGTTTATAAAAGCAGCATGAATTCAAGGACTCAAACTGTTTATGCCAAATTCTGACCCAACCATCTGCATGTTACAGAACTCAAGATTTGTTAGACCAGGTGGTCACTTTCACTTAGATAATGCATCATGTTCTAACATTTGGTCAGACATGCAGATACTTTATACCGAGCCACGTGATTCACTATGAGCAGGTACATACTGGTACATGTGTATGAATAGTTTCTAAACCCGGAGTATAAAACCAGTCTTTGCACAGTATGGTGCCAATTACTGTTCAATCTGTCATTTTTCTATGGAAAAAAATTATATATGCATTAAACAAAGATACAGTATTAAGCTTATTTCAAAGAAAGTTAAAATGCTGAATAGTCTGTTCCATTCAAATGGTTTTTAAAATGGTAAAATGTTTTAAAAATAAGTTAGCGTAGTTTTATCATTTTTAAATACAATTATGCATATATATATTCACCAAGGTCGCTTTGTTTTGGAAAAGGGTTAAGGCATTTGTTATAGATCTTATTATGGTGAAGTTACAGATGCCCACATGTTACTTTGTGCATAGTTTGTGGCATTAGATTAAACATTTATGAGAAAAAAAGGCAGTGTCTGCGCACTATTATAATGGCTTTCAATTTTTACTTTACAAATGCAACGTTTTGACCTCTCAGATCATCATCTGGAAAAATGATGAATACCTGATGAGGACCTGAGAGGGTGAATCGTTGCATTTGTAAAATAGATTCTGAACTTTGATATCAGCGTTCGGATGTTCACTCTCTTTTTCCATGGCTTAGTTCTTTTTTCTTTTCAGTTGTTTATTTGATGGCAGATGCATAAATTCAAACAAATCTAACTACAATCCATTCTGTTTTATCAGCATCACCAACATGCATAATGTACAGTAGCTACTACATTTGATTTGAAAGTTACTTTGTGGCCATTAAAAGTATATTTTGTGTTGTGTGAATGCGTGTGTAAAGTGAATGAACCTTAGATGTGTGTAACATATCCGCTATAATTGAACTGTCAAGTGATTGTTGTGTTGCTTCTCTGCTGTTTACAAATCCTCATCTGTAGACTCATAGGATGGTAAAGCATTCATATAAGTTTATTCTAAAATTCACAAATTTAGGTTTCGGTTGCTATAAAACCAAGTAAGAATTACTACACTGTTAGTCTATGAATGCTCATGAACAAGCTGACTGTGTCTGGAACTGTAATTTATAAAGTTGCATCAATTTAGTCACACAAATCCTCTCCTGTGGATTTTCACTTACAGTTTTTTTTTACTCTATGGTATATAGCTAGTCATATTTGGTCATAGGGATTGTATTGTTGGTTTAAACAAAGCCCATAAATTTGCCGCCATCATGCTTTACCAAAAGAGGAAAATGAAATAAAATGATCACAAATCTGTTAGTCAAACTCAAAGATGGCTGTTATAATAAAGCTTTCTGTTTCTTCTCTAAAAGGAAAGAACAGACTTCCTGCCATTGTGTGTTTTTGTCTGATCTTCATGCAGCCAAGATTACAAAATCCCAGTGAATTTTTGGCAGTGGAGCCCATTCATTTGTTCAATGCATTAATGAACACTGTATTATTGAGATACGTATCATGGGACAGGAACACCCGGTTTGAGTGATCAGTGGTGCTTTGCCATCAGTGGCGTGACAAACATTCATAGGGATTAGTTACGGCCAAGTAATGGCCCAGTGCTTAACGTTCGCCATGCATCTGTTGCTCTGTTATCAGTATGTGTGCTCGTATGTCCTGACAGACTTTGAGTCCTCTGCTCTGTAAGGTCTTTTGCACATCTGCCAAAAGGATTTTTTTATAACACTGAACGCTTGACTTGAAGTTTGACAAGAGTAAGCATTTCATAAGCTTTTCATTTTCATTTATTTTTTTTAGACCTCTTGACTTGTATGTTGTCAACTTTTTGTTTTTTCGATCTGGTAAGATAATTTTGCTTGCTGCATTGATTTAGGCTTTGATGTTGGTGGGCGAACAAAACTCGGAGCAACAGAGCATGAAGCAATTTCAGATTTGATTCAGATTTGAGCAGTTTGGACTTTGATAGTTACTCCAGAGTTTCTTATTTTTACCAAACACTCATGCTGGTAATGGAGACTACAAGATCACTCTAGGTTGTTGATTTTATTTTATTTTTTTCATTTTATCCTTTTCAACTGTTAGTATGATATCATCAGCAGAAGATGATTTATTCCTAAGACATCTGACATACATTTGAAGCCCAAACACGTCCAAGCACCACAAACAATTCCATTTGGGTTCTCTCAGACTCATAAAACTCATAACGTCAATAAAACTCTCTCACTTCCAATCTTCTAATGGCTAAATGCTATACTTTTAAACACTCTAGTCTAACATTATTTATTGTGGCGCAGGTTGTTGTTATTATTTAAGTTGCCTGATCTTAAAAAAAAAACATCTTTGGCATTCTTGTAAAGCTCTTTGATGCTTTACTATAATTGACATGACATGTTCTAGCTGCACCTTGCTTCAAAGAAAAAATTTTTTCAAGATTGTCTTTTTAGACAAATAGTTAAATGATTAAGAACCACCTAGCATTATAAATCAGATAATTCTAGCTCTGTGTTCGAGGAGATGACAGAAAAAGGAGAGCAAAAGGCAATGTATTACAACAATTAATAATATCATTATGAAGATGAAAGCTCTGAAAATAGATAGCGAAGGATAACAAATGCACTTATGATTGTTCACATTTTTATGTGTTAAATGATGATGTACTGGTGACCTCTAAATATTCAAATGTATTTTGGAAATAAGCTTGAAAAATGAAGTCCATAATTGCCAGTCTTTTGTTGTGTGTGTAAAAACAGTATGACGGTGTCTCGTGGCTTTTTATTTATTTTTTGTTGCTTGATAATCAATAGATTAGGATTGCATATCGCACCTATTGTTTGTTTGTCTGCTCTGAAAAACGTTTTTTATTGTTATTACTTGTCAAGCGAGGTATATTATTTAATAAATTCAGCTTCTTTTTCAGTTAGGGAAAAGGTAATCCCCCTGTGAAATGTGAGAAAGGTGAGAAATGTGAAACTTGAGTCCTCTTCTTCTGTAGTGAATCCAGCAGAGGAGAAAAAAACAGCTTTTTCTGAAAAGTTAGGATAATCCACACACGTTTAGCGTTTCAGTGGCATAAAGTTAGCAGAAAATATTAAGCAGCTATAAAAAAAACTACATCAAAATATATTCAAATTTTAAAAACTACATCGTACAGTAAATGTCAACATTAATTTACTTCAGAGTGAAGAATTACATTGAGAAAGGTTATATTTTAATGTGTGCCGTTTTGAAAAGATATTTAAACTGGGGGGAAAAACAGCTTAAAGGCCAGACTTGTTTACATGTCATGACATTGAAGAGTTTCCCTTCAGAAACTGAAATGAGAAGTGTGAAAGCTGACAACAGACATGTAGCCATGTGTGAAGTCTAAGACATTTTTAGACATAAATGGGTATTTCCCTTTGCACTCAGCCATGAAGGTTTATTTAGTTCATGTCAAAATATCAGCTTTGCCAGTTAACATTCAGCCCCTCTAGTCAATTAGGTTGTGATGATGTTTAACACCTGCCACACACTTTGACTACATCGTGCTAAAAGTGTCAGAATGCACAAAGATCTGGAAGCTACACCCTTACTGTACGTTGCTTCCTGATGCATCACCTAAGCGGTGGCACGTAACCTCCTTTCCCATCACTCTTTGCACTCTCTGCTGCTTATTTTCAACAAGGACGCCTTTCCCATTCATCATATGTGCTGCTTTTATCCAGTAGTGGCATGGGAGATGGATGAGACCACTTTAGCTATAGTGGTCCTCCCTTTCATTGGGAGTATGCGGGATGGATGAATCTACTTTAACAGTTTACCTCCACACCAGCTGACAAGACACATCCTCAGGTCCCTGCCCATTTTTTGTTAGGAATGACCCTTGTTTTAGTATAACTATTTCAGGTAAATTGTATACAAAGAAGTGTGATGACAGTGGATATATCAAACACTTTTGTCACTTTTTCATAGTTAATGCACACAAAATCACTGTAAGTGTACTAAACAGATGTGGGCTAAATTCTCTCTCTTTTTCTCTCTCTCTCTTTTGTATTATTTTTTTCAATACATATTTGTGAATAGTGTGGTTTAACAGATACCAGCTCCAGTACCTGTAAAATATGTTTTGGACAAAATAAATATATGTTTCATGTTGCACTGTCTCACAGAATGTACCATAACGATCATGTTTGGTCATTAGTGGTAGTTTTGTGGTAATTTTGTATTTTGTTTATCATATTTATTAAGCCTTGGCCTGTTTTTCCACCAGGTAAGGAAATTCTGGAGCACTCAATCACCATGAGGTGCTTGGAAAAAATGCAAATATTGTAAAAGTAGGGAACTCCAGCAACACTTGTAATTAAAGGAGAATGTACCATATGATCTTGTTTGGTCATTAGTGGTATTTTTGTGGTCATTTTGAATTTTGTCATCCATATTTTAAACTAAGTTCTGTGTCAAATGTGTTTTTTTTGTTTATCACATTTATTATTCCTTGGCTTGTTTTTGCTGATTCAAATTTTCGTCAACTAAACGTTTGGGCTTTTGTTGTTCAGTGTTGCTGAAAATGATAATTGCAATGACTGTTGTCATTTGAGAAAGGTTTTTTTACGTTCCATCCTAGGTTGTGCGATTAATCGAAATTCAGTTTCGATTTCAGCTTCCAACAATTATGAAAAAACATAAGTTTGCATTTGTTCTTCTGCAAAGCTCAGACTCACGTAAAAATTAGGAAAAGCGTGTACTGTAAAGTGACTTTTGTAGCATGGGACACGCTTGATGTGTATTCCATTCATTCATGTTTTTAAAAGAGCATAAGAGAACGGATGCTGTTGTGTGTATACGCTCAGCCTGTTAGACAAGCAGAACACACACATCATTTAGTCATCTTAGGGTGAATGCTTTATTGGTTACATACATGGGAAAATGCGTCAAAACACAACTTCATATTAACCCTTGTTTGTTATGAAGAAATAACTGAACGTAAAGAGAATGAAACGGCATATACTATATTGAAACAGAATGAAACAGTACACTATATTCCTACTGCCAACTGTTATATCATTATTAATCAAACAACTGTCTTTCTATTAAAACAGCAAAGAGAGAGAGAGAGAGAAAGAAAAAGAGTTTTTATTTAGCAACCAAAATTTCAAACAGTAGAGTGGATCATGTTTTGGATATTTTTGCCGTTCATCATTGAGAAGCTTTAATTCTGTCACAGCAAATGGTGCAAGCGGACTGGGTAACTGACACTTTCATTTGAGTATCACTTTCATATCTCAAATGGAGATAACTAAAGTTACTTGTTAGTTCATGTTTTCATATCATCGGCAGTGCTTCCGCAGTGTAAAGGAAGTATGTGTGCACAGTTGCCAGATTTTAACAGAAAAGCTCTCATTTGGGAATTTTAATCTTTAACATCTGGCACCAATTAAAGAAAGCTATTGGTAGACGCTTTTAAAACAGTCTGCAATATATATTCTCATCTTTTCTCCTCTTTTCTTCTCTTTTTATAAAAAAAAAAAAGAAAGATTTTAATTTCCGACAATTTAGTTTAATCTCTCAGTGTTGGGGAGCAACTGTTCTTAAGCCTGGCATTAAATGTATTTTATAAATGCAGCATTTATAAGCACTATTAATAGTAATATTCTTTGAATGGAAAAGAGTTGGTTGGTTGGTTGGTTGGTTGGTTGGTTGGTTGGTTGGTTGGTTGTTTGGTTTATTGGTTGAATACATTAAATCATACTATATCTGTTGTGTTTATGGAGTGGTGGTGGAATGCTATACATTGATGAAAGTTAGCCAATTTTCAGGCTCTGTGTAAGATCATTGTGTCTGCCGCAGCTATGGCATGGCAGCAATGTTCTTTGATTATTATACCTGAATGAGAGTATAGTTACTTGGCACATCAGCCTAGAAAATAACATTTCATTTTCCATCAGTTTTAAGACACGATGTAACTACAGAAGGGTCAAGCTTTAAATAGGAAAATTGAAACTCTTTGATCATTTTAGAAGGAGAAACTAATGGTTTAATTCAATTTAATCATTTATGAAAGCTAAAAGTGCTCCGTTGAGACATGGACATCAGCTGAATGCATTAAAAAATGGTAAAACTCAACTGTTTATTATAGGGGACTTTTGTATTTATTTTGTATGCAAATTTTGTATTTATAAGCCATCAAATTCAGCAGGTAATGGAAGGTCTGAAGCACGCAACCAACATACAATGTGCTTGGACAAAATGCAAATATAGTAAAAGTGGGGAACTTTTGCAACACTTGTAATAAAAGGACAACATTTTAATGAAGTAAAATAAATGTCAATAAGTTTCGGCTTAAAGGCTTTCCTCAGGGCACAAAAACATATACAAACATTTCAAAGGCTTTAAATATACATCTCCATCTTAGAACATCTAATTGCATCAATCTACAGAAACTAATTACACAAGAGCTAATCAATCAATTGACATGAATCCACATCAAATCAACACATAATCAAACAATACATGAAAAAAAAACTGTCAGTAAAACTCAAAAAGCATCAAATCCAGCATTCAGAAATAGTCTGCAAGATGGTAAATTGAGTGAGAACATTTTTTTTCATTACTAACTTAGCATGTTTACTTGATACAAAAGCAGCAACAACACTTGTAGATATCAATTAATGCTGAGAATTCCTGCAAAGTCTTGTCTGATGTAACAGCCCTGTTTCAGGAGATTCTTTAAGGTGTCATTTTGCAGCATTGAGTGTGTGAAACATAGCACGCATGCTGTTAGTTGTGCCAGGTTGCGCAGATACAGAACGCTCTCTTGATACCTAATAGCACAATGTCTCTGATATGAAATTACAGTAAAAAAAAGTTTCAGAAATGTTTTCTCTGCAACCAAGTGGCAGAAATAGCGCTGTCATGTACTTGTCTAACGTTACCCATCTGTTTTGTTGAGAGATATTGCAGGATCTTTATTATCTGTTCATTGTAGCAGATAATCTCTTGACACTTATTTCGCGATAGTAAAGGGATTAGGTTTTTATTCACATTTTTCTTGCTCTTATTTTTCCCAGTGGTCTTAAATTTTCTAGTGTAGTGGATGCATGCATTTTATTATACTAATAATGCTTACAAATTAAATGTTTTGCTTCTTTTTTTCATGATAGAAAAATAATACAAATATTTTAGATGTTGTAAATCAGAGTTTTAGAGGTGACATTTAGTTTTAATTAAAACATTGCTTTTAATTGACTTGCCAAAAGGCCAAACATTGTATATTAAATTAATGAGGAGCAAACATTATATGAACCAAGTAAGTACACATCTGTAAAACAATTGCATGCATTCTCTTCTTTTGTTTTTTTTTTTTTCTTTTCCTTTCCTTTCCTTTCAAAACAAAAAAAGCTAAAGTATATTTAAGACATTGTTTAAAAACATTGTACAACAGTGCAGCCTATATAAAATAATTTATATTGCATCAGTTTTTTTCTACTGGCTGAGAGTATTGGTTTGTGGCAGGTGTTTACATATCTTGCTGTTGTTGTGATCATTTTGGAATTTTCCCCTAAAATGTGATTTCATTTTCTCTCTTTCTCTCTCTTTCTCTCTCTCTCTCTCTTTCTCTCTCTCTAACTGCTATACATCTGCATAAACATCTAAATCTAGAAAAGTTAAAAAGATTTTCCCCATCATGGGAACTCCAACGTGTGTCTGGAACCAGACATATGGGAGTTTGCCAGACGACCAATCACTCTGAAGAGTAAGAAAACGGGCCAATGAATGGGAAATGAATTGGCAGAGCTCACCTCCACAGCTGACAGCGATTAGCCATTAGTGGGCTATAAAAGCCGGCAGCTGAGCAGTGAGCATTAGAATTTTGCTTCAGAGCCTGTTGAGACTGAAGACACTCTTTTTGCCAGCCTGATTTCAAGACTGAAACTAGTTTACTCACCAGTGCGCGAGATGACGCAACAGGGGCAGTCGATCTGGGCTTTCCTGTCCCCTGGACGTTTTCGCTAGTGTGCACAAAAAGAGCAGTTTTCCATTAAAACAGCAGATTTTACTTTTATTTATTTATATACAGATTTTCAATCAACACATCTTTTTCAAGACGCTGTTCTGGCTGTGCGTTTCTGAATGCGGTGGTTCCTAATTCCGGATAATGGGCAGAGTACCGCATCACATGTCTGGGGGTCCAGCATGTTGATGCGGTGCTCACGGACAGCTCATGCTTTCACTGTGAGGGCATGGCTGTTGCACAGCTGAGATCGCGGCTTTCAAGCCACCCCTGTTGCTCCCCGTGAAAGCGGTTAGCACGCGGGCAGATCTGAGGATGACAGCGGGGGTTTATCCATCGCCTCCGGGCCCCCATCCCCCATCCCCACTCCTCCACAGCGCGCTCCATCCAAACTTCGATTGGTTGTGTGGTTCATCCCCCGAGATGCCTGCGCCTCCGCTTGATGACACCGGAGATCAGACGCCCATCGCAACATCGGAAGGCGAGCTGTGACCGGGCTCGCTACCATCCTACAAGGTGCAATGCGTGGTCACGGTTCTCGAGTCAGACATGATGGCTGCGCTTCCTGGGCTGCTTCAACAGTGTGGCTGGAGATGGCTTGTCCCCCAGTCTCAATGCTGGACCGACTAAAAGGTGTGACGTGTACGTTGATGTAAGATGAATCTTCCAGCTCCCGTCCCCTTCTTCCCAGGGGCGCACAGCAAGCACACGCTGGCATAGAGGGCGTTTTTCTCCGCCCGGTCCTCGTGCGGTTCCGCCTTCACCTCCTCTGATGGCGAGGTCGCCAGTGGGTACAAAGCTATTCCTCAGGTGATGGGCGCCACCACCTGGAGGGGTAAGCTGAGACCCCGTCCAAGGCGGCTGGGTTATCTGTGTCTCTCATGGCCAGAGCCCACACCGCTGCGGGCCATGCCGCTTCTGCCCTGCCCCGCTTCTGCCCTGCCCTACCTGGCTGTGCTGCACAGGGGCGGTTCTTCCCCCGGCTTATGCGTAAACACCGCATGGTGGTCGACTACACTCTCATGACCTTCAAGTCAGCCGTCCGTGCCCTGGGGAGGACGATGGCAACACAAGTGGTCCGGAAATGCCACCCTTGGCTTACCCTGGCAAATATGCGCCGTGTTGATAAAGTGTGCTTTCTTGGCGTGCCCATATCCCAGGCAGGCCTACTCTGCGACACTATTGGGGACGTTACCCCGGAGTCCTCAGTGGCGAGAGATCAGCCGTGCGCGAAGGAACAGGCTTCCCAGGGTGAGCATTCCCCATCCAGAACCTGCCCCTCCGCGGGTACATCCCTGATGAATTCTCCAAAAAAAGCACTTCCTTTTTCTGGGACGGGCACCCTCTGGCACCCGTGCAAGGTTCTGGAACCTCTATGATGGTTTCTAGACAGAGCGCGGAAGACTTAGGTGACCTATCAGTCGATGGTTAACACCTACAGAGGTGCGTGGTGCGAGATGGTTAATTCTATCCCCGCCCCCCTCTCTTGCCCTCTTGGGATCTCTCTAGCCCCAGCAGTTATGGTTAGGTCCGTTGAGCCACTCCATTCAGTATCTATAAGTTTTCTGTCCATGAAGGCAGCTCTGCTGGTCGCGTTGGTATCATTCAGGAGGGTTAGGATTCCGGTGGTCAACGAATCATGCCAGGAATTCGGACCGGCCTACTCTCACGTTTACCTGAGACCCCGTTTCAGCTATGTGCCAGGGTTCCTACCACCCCTTTATATCAGGTAGTAAACCTGAAAGCGCTATCTGCGGAGGAGGCAAACCTACCCCTTTTATTGCTATGTCCGTGCACTGCACTTAATGTGACACGTAGAGCATATGTCTCTAAGCAGGTCTTTTTTTTGTGATTGGCAGAAGGGAAGTGCCGTATCAAAGCAGAGGTTGGTCCACTTTATAGTTTATGCCATCGTCCTCACTCCTGTGCCAGGGCGAGCCGTGTCCCCTGGGAGAGAGAGCACACTTAAAAGAACAGTGACTCCTTTTTGGCGTGAGTATGCGGCGCCTCTTCACAGATTTTGTAGAGCTGCGGGCTGGGTGACACCTAACACATATGCGAGATTTTATAATCTTCAAGTGGAGCTGGTTTCCTCCCGATTACTGGGTACCCTGGTAAATTGGTAGTAAATTAAGCTCTGTGTCAAAAACGCTTGCTGCACCATGCTTCCTAACCCGGAGATGTGTGCACCTTTTTATTCTGCTAGTAAGTTTCCCACTTGGCGAACCCTAGAGATTTCCTCCGAGGCCCCCAGCACCCGACTCAGAGGAGAAGTCGAGTGCTTGGCTTAGTAATGTCTGGTATGCCCGTATTGGTCTTCCCTCATGCTGAGGTTTGGTGCCAGTTATGCACGATCCCCCATGGCGATCCCATATGCTTATTTCAGCCACGGTGTGTTCCCCCTGACCAGGCGAACCCATGTCTTCCCTACACCAGCTTATCATATGTAGCACTCCCCCTCATTAGGGCTAGTCCATATACTCTATTACCATCAAGTCTCCCCTCTTGGGCAGCAGGTGGTTCCGCAGCGTCCTCCCCCGTATTTGTAAATATCCCTAAACTATATTAGCTAGGTAAAAGCACATTAGGACCCCCGATCTAAATTCTATTAATTATTCCCATGTATGGTAATTATTTGGGCCTAGAGGACATTGGAAGGTTGCGCTGTTGGTGATGTTGGTGCGTTCACGCTGGGAAGCGTGACGGGCTTAGCTGCTGTGGCGTTTTCCATACACTCTCTCATATGTATGGTTTCAGACACACGTTGGAGTTCCCATGATGGGGAGCTGAAGTCTGCCAATTCATTTGGCATTCATTGGCCTGTTTTCTTACTCTTCAGAGTGATTGGTCGTCTGGCGAACTCCCATATGTCTGGTTCCAGACACACGTCTCCCTTCCCTATTCGGGGAACGTGGGTTACGTACGTAACCAGGACATTTTCCTCCATGGAAAAAATAAGAACATACAGGTTTGCTTTAAATTGAGTGTGAGTAAATTATAAATACTGTAGCCTTTAAAATGGCAAGATGTCTTTTCCTCTTGTTGTTCCATTACAAAAGCTGTAATAATAAACATCAAACAATGCTTCACCTTTCAATATTCATGCATAAATTTTCAATAATTCTCTTGAACAAACAATTGGACAACTGGTTTCCACTAAAGACGACTGATCTGAGAAGGATGTGTTAGAAAGTGTTCTTGCTCGATATCAGCATCAGCATTCCAGAAGGCTTTCTAGGTTAGGAGAGGTGAGAGTTATTTAGATGGGAAGAGGTTGTATGAGATAGAGACGTATTTAAGGATTGAGGTATGGAGTTATAACCTGACAGCGGCGAGTCCTCGTGCCCTGAGCGCGCTCAGTAGTGGAGTGACAGAGATGGATGTGGCTGCACTGCAGTGCTAACGTCCTCAGCCTCAGGGTCAGTGCAAAGCAGGGGAACAATCCCATCAACCTCTGCTGCAGGAATAGCACCCCTAAACTGACTGGCATTTCTGAAGCCAAGAGCCATACTATGCATACAGTTGAATTTCAGGCTTTCGAAGTAGACACATATGCCCAACACATTTGCACTCCATTCACCCCCCATATGTTTTGAGGGACTAAATGCATTTAGGTTTGTTTGGGTCGAGTTTCACTTCACTGTTTCACCAACATTTCACTGTATTTCTTTAGTAAATCCTGACCGTTTTTTTTAATGCCAAAAAAAGGGATTTGTGCTGGCGCATTCTGTTGGTAAATCTGTCTTTTTGTCTCTGCTGTCTGATGCAAATTATGGGTTTGAAAATATGTATGTTTGAGGAAAAAAATAACAGGCAAACAAAACCTGTGTCATTTATAAAGGTTGCCAGTACCAGCCGAAATACTGGTGAAATTATCAGTGCAGCTGAAAAGCAAAGACAAAATTGACAAATTGAAAAAAAAGTGCTTTGTTTTGATAGTTGTTTGATACGTTTAAACACTTTTTTGTATTTTTTGTCTTAACATAATAGTTTTTTCAGTATTGTGTATGTTTTCTACAACTAGAGTTGCTCCGTTTTGTTGTTTCCTTATGAATATTTGCATATTACACATTTTATGTGCGTTATTGTTTATAATATTGATTGACCAAAATTACAAATTTATTTGGTTAAATTGAGTTCCTGACATCACTAAGTAAATTCTCTAATTCTTAATTAATATAAGGCCCAATTCAAATTCTACCTCTTAGCCCTTCCCCTTACCCCTACCCCTCGTTTTGTGCTTTCACATGAAGGGGTAGGAGTGTCTCATTTCTCTTTAGCTAGAAGGCATAGGGCTGGATTTTCCTGGACCACATTAGAAACCAAGGAAATTTCCCAGAATACACCAGCAACAATGGCAACATGGCTCCACATGCGAGTTAGGAGGTTTTTTGGCATTAGTAAGAATTTTACAACAAACAAACAAGCATATGTTTTAATACATTCATAACAGCGTATGTGTTTTACGGTCACCCTTTTTTTAAAAATCGCTAAATTTTGCTATCTATAATTCATAATAATAACTATTGTATAGTAGTCCTGCAACATATTTTTAACAGTGTCTGGTATAATATTTATGTTGTTTTCTTGTGTTTACATACATTATTATGGCCACTGTGTAAATACACAATACAGTTACGTGTTTATTGCCACATTATAGCGTTATGATAACATGATATGCCTTCTGTGATTTCCTGAAGATATATACCAAAAAATAACTGTAAGCTGGTCAACTGGAATAACTACAGCAGGTGCCATTGTTGATCTTCTATAGACCACCACCCTGAACCAGGAAGCAAATGGTCAGACTTTGATTGAAAATAACAAAACCAATTTTTTTTTGTGGATTATTTGCACACATTAAAGTGCGTCGACACATAGCGCTGAGGTGCTCATGGGACCTGGCTCGTGGTTCTTTGTCGATCTTCCCCCCTCTCTCTGCTTTAATGATTACCTATTAATAAAAGGTAAACAAGGCAGTTACGATGCCTGTTAAATTGTTATTGTTTTTTTTTTTAACTCATGTTAGTAGAGGAATATTTAATTTTATGAGTAATAAGCAGTCTAAGACATTTATAGCTGAATATCTTACATATATCATTCATTTTCTTTTTGGCTTAGTCCCTTTATTAATCTGGGGTCGCCACAGAGGAATGAACCGCCAACTTATTCAGCATATGTTTTGCGCAGGGGATGCCCTTTCAGCTGCAACCCATCACCGAGAAACATCCACACACACTCATTCACACACATACACTATGGACAATTTAGCTTACCCAATTTACTTATGCTGCATGTCTTTGGACTTGTGGGGGAAACCGGAGCACCAGGAGGAAACCCACGCCAACACAAGAACATGCAAACTCCACACAGAAATGCCAACTGACCCAGCCAAGGCTTGAACCAGCCACCTTCTTGCTGCCCACTTCGCCACTGTGAGGCTACAAATATAATAGATAGGAAAAACACATTCTGAACAAGACAAATGTGAAGGACACACCTAACAGTGATAGACTTTAATTGACTTCAAATCAGTCTTTCCCAATGCTTGTGGCAGGAATGATTCTAAATCAAACTCCTACTGGAAAGTGCTCAAGATAAAGGCAATTCAGGAAGGAAGATCAAAGATTGTCTGTGTGTTTCCTTTCCCATTAAAGCAACATTATAAAGCAGTATGCAGTCACATTGCATCCTTCTGCTATATGCAACTGTAGTTATCTTGCTGGGCTTCCCACTTTGGGCTCACAACAGGCTAAATTGCTTTCTTATCTGGTATATGCGTCATTGTGGATTCAAGATGCTGTTAAATCTAAAATGTGCCATGCACCATGTTATCAGCAGGATTGTTGTAGGAAATTTCAGGTAAACCCTTTATAGCAAACCACACCTGTATACTCTATTATTTTATTATAGTGCATTGTGGAATGATAGTAGACTGTGTCTAGATATGAATTAATAATATAAACATAGATTAAATGAGTTCTAAGCAGATGATAATTTTGAGAACATTTTCAGAAGTTTGTGGAACAGTATGTATTAAAGTAAGTGAATTTTCATCAATAGTCACTCTGGTATAATAATACGTGAAAATGTTTTTAAGACACACAGTCGTTCTAATTTTGTCTGTTTTCTCTTACGTGAGATGGAAAAATCCCTTGAAAACCCTGAAACTATTCTAGATGTAAAAGAATTTTCCCTAATCACACTGTGTCATCATCATGTTGCTACATGTCAGGGTATCACTGTAGCTTTGTGCTATATAAAATCTGAAATATGTGATAAGAGACTGTGGTTATGAATGTGTAAAACATTTATGGGCATTTATGAAAAGCACAACCTCCACAGTCATTAATTGTGCATGTAAATGAAGCTATTGGACTATGTTATAACAATATAAAACTAAAGAAAGCATATATTGACAAACACGTCAACTTTCAGATAGAATGAGATAAATAACTTCTCAAGAAGTTTGATTTACTGGAGATCTGACCAATCATAGTGCTCAGATTATATGCCGCCATTTGCTATATCCACTATTTTGTCTGACCGTACAGTTTGTACATTTATGGATTGGACTTGAAAATGTATGAAAACCTCTCATGTGGGACAGAGAATAGACAGAGAGTAGTCACAGACAGGCTAGTTTTAGCCTCAGATGTCATGCTAAGCACTGCCCACAGACCTATGGCTAAACATCTGATGCATTTGGCACACTTTTCTGGAAACACCAGCAGATTTGCACCTTGATGTCAAAACAACATTAAATCAGTTGACGTGTTATTTTATGTCAAAACCTTGACGTTTAATTGACATCCACACGTTGATGTCCTTTTGACCACCAAAATAACAACACAAGAAGTATTTATAAGTTTTATTAATCTGAAAGCTACAACGCATGTAAAGTAACTTGATGTCCAAAATACATAAAATTGACATGTAACATTAGCGTCAAAAAACATTGATGTGGTTTTTGACGCCAATATTAGATGTCAATCAATCAGGATGTAACAGGAAAAATGTTTTAAAAAAAAATAAATACAAAAACAAGCTTAATCACATCAAATATTTTGACAGCTTCTGTAAGAATTATAATGCACACGCACTAATATATCTTACACATTCTCTTTTTGATTATTCAGCTTTTATACTTTAAAAAGGCATTGTAAAATTTTTTTTTCTCTGTATAACCGAACTGCACTTAACCAATTTGTTAGGCCTATAATAATTCAATCTGCAGTTGTGATGTACAGTAATGGTGCATATTGCTGTATATGGGATCGGCACCTTCTGGATTGGAAGGGTCAGTTGAGGTAAAGTCAGTTTATTTGCTGACACAAGCTTTTACTACAATTTCAACTTTTTAAAAAGGGCGTATTTTCAATGATAGGTGTATCACCACACTTCTCATCATTCAACCTGTTTGTCATTCTGACTAATTATCCTGTCAACACTGGAGCATATAGCGTCTAATTTCTAAACAAACGTGTATTTTAAGCCCAAAAAAACCCACATCTTTGTGAGTTTTAAACCCATCTGTCAACCCTGAGGCATAAATCAATCATTTTCTTTAATAATATCCAGTTAGCTCTTATAACGTTGGCACCATGTAGCACAACAGAGACAGTTTTTTTTCTTAAATAATTACCGTCCGATTTACCGTTGGATACTTTGAAAGTTGACCCTCCCTGAATTTCAGTTAAATAACAAGAAAAGTGTCCGGGCGCAAATACCAGCCAGAGGAAATAGTCTCAAAACCATAAATCTAGTCTCAAGAGATTATCAAGAGGTCATCTCAGTAATTCCGTTGTATTTTTACAACTAAAGCAAGGTTCATGCCTTATCACGCTTTGAAGAAATATCGTACATATTAGCTCTGTTCCAAAACCTTGAGCTCACTTTTAAAGCCATTATAGTCAGGTCTTACTGTCTAGTCTATTGAAAACAAGATGCCTTCTGTTTACTGAATTCTTAGGCAGTATTACTTTCAAAATCTATTGCACAAATAAAACGTTAAACAGTCTGTACAACATTTGTGTATATTTATTATGTGTTTTAAATATTGTATAACATTAATTCTTGGTAACAATTTTATAATGTTCATGTTGACTGCAAAAGTCGTAATGAATTTGTTTCCCTTACTAAAATGTTATCTTTTGGATGTGCTTGTTAGCTTGCTGCCTCTGTAAAGCTTTCCAAAGCTTTTTATTTTCCAGTCGCTTATGAAGTTCCATTTCTCTTTGAATAAAAAAAGAAAAATATGCAAGTGAAATTTCTATTTATCAATATTCTGCTGTAATACTTTATCAGTACAGTTCCTGCTATTATTTCAGTGCTAACACAAGATGTTTAGATTAAAATTGCACTGAAAAGGTACTCCAATGTCAAATAAGTGATTAAAATAAAGAAAACATGATACAGACAGGGCGACGCGGTGGCACAGTGGGTAGCACAATCGCCTCACAGCAAGAAGGTTGCTGGTTCGAGCCTCGGCTGGTTCAGTTGGCATTTCTGTGTGGAGTTTGCATGTTCTCCCCGTGTTCGCATGGGTTTGCTCTGGGTGCTCCAGTTTCCCCCACAAGTCCAAAGACATGTGGTACAGGTGAATTGGGTAAGCTAAATTGTCCATAGTGTATGTGTGTGAATGAGTATATGGATGTTTCCCAGTGACGGGTTGCGGCTGGAAGGGCATCCGCTGTGTAAAACATATGCTGGATAAGTTGGCGGTTCGTTTCGCTGAGGCGACTCCAGATTTATAAAGAGACTAGCTCAAAGAGAAAATGAATGAATGAATGAATGAATGAATGAATGAATGAAACAGACATTCAAATTAGCCAAGCTTTTTAAATTTTTTGATACTACTATATAAGAAATGTTACTTTTAGTTATGTGTTACTAACTCTATGTGTACCTAATATTTTTGTGCTGCACCTCTCAATTAATCACAAGAAGAATTGAGTTTGTTTCATTTAGAAACAAAGTATTTTCTTAATTATACACTTTAAAGGGGAATTAAAACAATAAATAATATATTTAAAAAATGACAGTGTTTTGAACAAAAAAGTTTTCTTACTCTATACAAAGAAAGAGAGTATAAATTGACATTCTCAGAATTTGAAATACTTAACCATTTTTTTACTCTTTGTACAATAATTCCCCCCAGCCACATCTCTAGCCATCTCACAGTGATCAGGGAGCACTCATCTTCAGTCATGATCAAACCCATCCCCTGCACTCCGCTAGTGTGGGGCGGGTTCAAGTTTTCCTGGGGCCAGCGCCTCATACATGGCAATGTTTTGTATCAAGGACAACACAAAACAGATATAGATTTGAACCCCAGACCGTTCATATAAATGACTCTCAGTCTACAATATCTTTCTTTTGTTTTGTTTGTTTTTTTGAGAATTTTCCAATAGCACTTTCAGATTTAAACCTCAGCTGGGTGTTTTCATACGCTTTAGAGCTACAGTGTGTTACATACTGCATAATAGGGGCTCTTTAAATTATTGTTTATTTCAGGCTTATTGCCTGCTTATATTTAATAAACCCTAGTGGTAATTGAGAAGTTGATACTTAAAATAAAGTGTTACCAAGATGTTTAGTAGTTGTGTGCATGATGCTGTGCACCATCTATATATTAGTATTTATTAGTATTGAAAATTGTGAAACATTGTATGAGTCAATGTAAATATTTTTATCGTAAATTTATGTTAAACCCATAAAAACTACAATGTTGCTACAGATTTTTTTTTCCAATAAATATATTGCAATATGGGGTGACACGGTGGCTCAGTGGTTAGCACTGTCGCTTCACAGCATTAAGGTCACTTGGCATTTCTTTGTAGAGTTTGCACGTTCTCCCTGTGTTCCCGTGGGTTTCCTCCGGGTGCTCCAGTTTGTCGCACAGTCCAAAGACATGCGATATAGGTGAATTGAATAAACTAAATTGGCCGTAGTGTATGACTGTGTATAGATGTTTCCCAGTACTGGGTTGCAGCTGGAAGGGCATTCGCTGTGTAAAACATATGCTGGTTAAGTTGGCGGTTCATTCGCTTTGGTGACCCCTGATGAATAAAGGGACTAAGCCGAAGGAAAATGAATGAATATATTGCAATATATATAAATAAATATATTGCACATTTATTTTTTACAGTGTGATGTAGCATGACAGATTTTTGTGCCTCAATTTAAAAAGCAGTGCAGAGCCACTGAAGTTAATAATTACTTTCTTTTACAACTACAACTTGTTATGAACATGAATGAACATCTCTCATCTAATGTAATTGCTCACTCAGTATTTCAACTGAAGAAAAACATAATAAAAAAAACATATGACCAATAAGTCATATAGTATTTTACCTCAGGCAAGCCATTTAGTGTATACAGGAATCTACTTCACCTGAGAAATGAACTGCAGACAGTTCACTGAATATTTGCACTATATATTACCTTGTATATTCATTATATTTGTATGTCAAAGATGTCTTAGCAAACGTACATGTTCAAATAAATCGGTCATGAAAAAAGACACTGTATATGATAATATTTTAATGTAAAACTGCCTCAATTACCATATTTGCATACACGTTGGTTACTGTATCTAAAATGCAGTTGATTGTAGTATTTTAGAATTTATTGTTAATTGCAGCCTTTAATATTACAGTATTTTTCAAGTAATGAGACTCCCTATATCTGTGATAGATTTGTTTTTATTCTTTATTTCTTTATTCCTTTTTTATTCTTTATAATTGAATTTATTTAAAGGCATGCACAATTTGTTCAGTAAACCAGTGTTTAATTACAGTGTGTGACTTCACAATTGTGGAATGTATCAAACATTTATTTATTTTGAAAAAAAATTGTTTTGTTTATTTATTTATTTATTTATTTATTTATTTATTTATTTATTTATTTTAACCCAAGATGTTTAGATTCAAAGAGGTCTAAAAATTTCAAACTAAACGCTAACAGGCCATTTCTGGGGCGATCATAATTCATATGTTTAACTGTAAAATGAGAGAACACCAGGCCACAGATTGAAATGGAAAGCGATGTGATTTCTATTGGTTGTCTGGCACATGACGGATGATGTTGCCATGGTTCCTTGAACCTGCCTTTTTGGTTGATCCCCAAACACTAGTAATTACATTCCCATCTGTCCTTCCTCGCCATCCACCATTCATCATCATCGCAACAATTTCATTAGTTCCCACTGCATTACGAGCATGCTTGTGTAATTGGACAGAAGGAGAGAGATGTGAGCACCCCCGCACTCTAACTGTGTTTGACAGGGTTAATCTCTCAAAACTTGCCGTTTTTTTCCCTCGTAGTCCTGTTGGACTGGAATCACTACTGGTGTTTTTTTTTTGTTCTCAAGGGCTCGTCATCAGGAAATGGAGCTTCTTATCTTCAGTGAAAGGATGATCCTTGCTCGCATCTCAGGGATATGAGCCGACTACGAGGCCAATACCCCTGCTGAGCAACCATCAGAAGGCCTGTAATTACCTTGTGTTTTGCCATACCCAAGCTAGAGCTATATGGACAAAGACAATGACTCCCTGCTGATAGTTTTGATCTGAACAATGGCCGTCATTTGAAGAACCTGAGTGATTGTAATTTGTAAAGTCAATGCATTGACAGTTCAAAGCAGTCCATGCTGTGCTAAATTTCACTTTGTGGCTGAAAATGTTGTCAAACTCACATTGTGCTGTAGATGTGGATGGCACTAAAGTGAATGGTCATTTTATGATTGTATTCTGGTGAAAACAGAGGGCATTAACTGAAAGAAATGGTCGATATTGACTTACATTGTCTATGGTGATGACTGACTGTTAGATTGGCAACATTCTTTTAAATACCTTTTTTTTTTTTTTGTTCGGAAAGGTTTTGAGAAACTTGAGGGTGAGTAAATGAGTTTTCATTTTTGGCCGAACTTATAAATGCAGATAACAATTATAAATTTCCAATAATGTGTTTTTGACCATTTTTGTTCTGTCCATAATAAACATATTTGTTTCTTTTATTGTCCCCAAACATACTTTTTTGGGATATGCTTTAAGAGATACTTAATAGATTTCACCCAAAAATAAAAATTGTCTTTTTAATTCAAATATTAAATATAAGTTAAAATATTTTAGATGAAATCCAAGAGCTCTCACACTCTTCATTGGAAACAAGGATCACGAAACATTCAAAGAGCAGAAAGACACCAAAAACATCCTCAAAACAGTCTATATGTCTTCAGTGGGTCAATCGTAATGTTATGAAGCTGTGACAATACTTTTGTACACACCAAAAACAAAAATAACAACTGACATATGCTGATATATACATGAACGCTCAATCTGATCAAGAGAGAGACAAACTGTTTTAGAAAAGCTTCATAGAATTATTGGACTACTGAAGACACATGGACTGTTTTGAGGATGTTTTAGGTACCTTTCTGGGTTTTGAACATTTTGTGACATTTGCTGGCTTTCGGATTTCATCTCTGTGTTATATTTTTATCTAAAATCGAATCTGTGTTTTGAAGATTAACGAAGGTCTCATGGATTAGGTACTACACGAGAGTGAGTAGTGGCATAATCATCATTTTTGGGTGCACTATCCTTTTAATTAAGCTCTGGACAGTGACTATATTCTGTAAACTACATTTCTTGGCAGAAGATTCTGATCATATTTGTGAAAATGTTTCTCTTTCTCTTAAGATATTAAAAAAGATCTTATACAGATCTTTTTTTGCAATAGTGTCTTGAATTCTCTGGCCAATTGTTTTCATTTTGGTGACATTTTAGAATGTCCGGTTATTTTCTGACCTGCCATAATAGTGCAAAATAAGATCTAATCTAAATCTAAATCTAGATCTAAATAAGATTTGTATCTTTATTTACATCTAATCACAGTTGTATTAAATATCGTGTTAAGTATTATATATTAAATATTAAATGTCATACAATGCACAATCAATTTTGTAATATCCCTTATGGTCTTGACAATAAAATGATATTAGACAGAATAAATGAAGAGATAGACCAAGATTTTTAAAAAGTGATCTCAAAATTATTTCAGAGTACTCTGACACTGCTGTGAATATACAAAAAATGAACTCGCATCTGTACTTTTTAGTTTCTGACTAACTTTTAATATAGAGTATGTACAACTTAAATATTTCACCACATATGAATAACCAGTCAAACCTCAATTGACTTGTTGCTACAAATGCAAATTTAGATAGTATTCAAAACATTAAAAATAGTAGTTAAAACATAAAATACTAGCTCTAAAATTTGGAAAATAAATTATTTATTAGAATTCTTATTAACCACTAAAACTGAGAATACTTAATAAATATAATTTGCACTATATTATATTATATTATATTATATTATTCATTTTCTTTTTGGCTTAGTCCCTTTATTAATCAGGGGTCACCACAGCGGAATGAACCGCCAACTTATCCAGCATATGTTTTACAATGGTCACCAACAAATCTCTTCTAAATCTTATCAAAACACTAACTAGTTTCTCTCTTTACCTTTCTCATGCTTTTCATGGGACTAGAAATTGCATGCCCGGTTTTACCAGGGCAATACTAATGCTAGCAGTAATGATTCATTCAGAAGCAGTACAGATGGATTAGTCAGTACAAAAGTGAACATCTATCACAATTGTAAATGGACTGTGTGCGATGTAAAATTGTGATAAAACGTACAAGAATAAGTAAAAGTAAATTGCTTGCAGTCCCTTTGTCGGAGCTTTCATACTGCTGTATCCTCTGGCAAAGCACTGTTGAATTAAATGTTACATAATCCAAACTCCTGAATTTATTTTTAAAAGCAACATGTAATTAAAGCCAACTTATATGTAGGTTTGCATCATTTCTCATTGACAGAATCTCTAGGCACGCCTCCACATTCATTGCTAGACCTACAGACATTACTACAAAACAAGATGAAACATGAGATGGCTGATGTGAAAGGCAAATAATGGCATAACCTGTAATACAGCAGTAAACTGTAACGATATGTCATGCTGTAGTAAACAAATTAAGTTTGTTGATGAATTTAGCTTTTTTTTTTTTTACCACGTACTTTCTTTATGTTTCATTTACAACCAGGACTTTCCTGTGAAGTGGCCAGACCATGTGTGTAGTTCCTAAACCTCAAGTCACGCTTCCTAATTTTCTTCCTAATTTTCGCTGCAGTATAGGTCTTGTGAGCCTTGTATGTGAAACTCTTACGCAGACCAGCTGATTTTCCATCCTGAGTATTTAACAATACGCAGTGGTTAACATAAAAGAATGGTGTCTTTAGGGAAATGTCTGAGAAATTTGGCACTAACCCCTTTGGCAATCTGACTGAAGTTGTTTTAGTTTCAGTAAACGGATATGAGGGTTACACAAGGTTGTCATAAGGCCAAACAGGTGACTAGCTAAAATGATTTTTTTTAAAACACACACACACACAAACACTGAAAGGAATGCTATGGTTTTATCAATGCATAAAAAAGAAAAGAAAATCTCACATGAATCAGTTCTCTCAAGTTACCTTTTTGATGTCTTAAGGGAACATACCTTTTTTTTTTAAACCGTTGAGTTTTACCACTTTTTAATCCATGGTCTCTGGGTCTGGCTGGAGCACTTTTTAGCTTAGCTTAGCATAGACCATTGAATCGGATAAGACCATTAGCATCTCACTCAAATACGACCAAAGAGTTTAGATAAATTTCCTATTTAAAGCTTGACTATTCTGTAGTCATCATGTACTAAGACTGTTGGAAAATGAAAAGATTAAATTTTCTAGGCTTATATGGCTAGGAAAAACATTTTTTGATTCTGCCGTAATAATCAATGAATTTTGCTGCTGCACCATGGCTGCAGCAGTTGTAAATGATATTATGCTGCATCTGAAAATCAACTGACTTTAATGTATTCTGGTTCAAATAGATGTGGTTCAGGATCTGCACCAAAGTCAATATGTTCTGAACATGGTAAAACTGATCTTTTTAACATTAGGGGAGATGTAAAATGAGCATATTTAGCAAAAAAAAATAAAGAAAAAAAATGGAGTGTTTATTTAACAAAAGACTGAAAGAGGTCTGCATCAATGAAAACAGTATCTGGTTAAACAGATTATTCTGAGGTCACTGTGTATTTGGAGATGTGGCATTCTGTGCACTTCTGGGTTTGAAATCAATCAGTTATGTAAAAAAGAGAAGCTGAGACACCATGAAACCCTAATTTCACTCCTCAGCTAATTATAGTAATGATAATAATTGTAGTTTTGCATGAAAATAACAAGAAATAAATCATGCTGGATAGAGCGATGCAATCAAAACCTGATAGGACATATCGAAAGGGTGTGGAAGGGTGACACGATGTTCTGTTAATAGAAAGGGACATAATTTAAGACTGCTCTTTATCTACATGTATAAAACCTTGCTATTGCATTTTCATGCAAATATCTTCCAGAGGAGTAGAATATAAATCTCTCCAGATCTAGACAGAACGAGACGGCTCAACAAAAAGAGATGTCTTACACTCATACATAGTCTTTTGCATTCATATAAAACCTGCTAGAGTGAGCTGTGAAAAAGAAATTAACTTTTAAAGGGGAATTAATTCCCTTTCAATTAAGTTTTATTTGTTTTCTTAATGAGAAAAGTCGTTCTTTTTCCACATTTTCAATTGAGTTTGTGTCAAACCTAGACTTTTATGTCCTAGGGATGAAATAGCAGAGGCCTAACCTAATAAAATATGAAATAAATTTAATATGAAGCCCAGCCAGCTTTGCATTTTGTCCAGTTTTATGTCTCAGCTTCAGATGGCAGGCCACAGACTTTCTGATGCATGCAAAACTGGCAGACTCAGTCCAAAAATTGGCAGTTGCTTTCTGAATTGGCTTCTGCTTTATAAACCAATGGACTAGTTGACAAAGTTTCAAGTGTTTACAAGGTATCGGGATTACACAACAAACATATATGAGGAACAACTAAACAACAGGTATCAAATCCTCCCCGATTTAAGGTTTCAAATAGAACCGATACTAAAAATACACCTACACACACTAACTGCATGTTGTGCAATTCTCTTTGTTATAAACTGCAAATAAGATCAGGAAATAAACTGAATTTAAAAAGTTTGAATTTAAACAGATTTATTACAACATGAACATAAACAACTAACAGTACAGTATATTATCCAGAAATCAGTATTTTTGTCAAAAGTAATGACCCAGAGTCAACACATTTCGATTGTAATAAAGAGAAGGTGAGATCATAAAAATAACTTATTTAAAGATCATGTAGCATAAACAAAAATCTAATTTTATTACAATGCAAACGAAGGGACAGATATGTACTTCAGAAAAATATTGCACTCAGAATCAACATACTGTAGTTACACAATACTGATATACTGATTAAAAAGATAAGGGCAACTGTAAGTTTTGATCAAAATCTTAAGTACGTTTGTAATAATAGACCATGGGGGCATACAATTATCCACATGGGTGAATCGCATAATATCTCTCAAAAACATGAACAGGTCACTATTTTAACCCTTTACGTATATGGTGTGTAGTGTTAGAGTGTTACTAGTAGTTATGACTACTTTTGAGCTTTTATAACTATATATATAGGGCGGCACAGTGGCTCAGTGGTTAGCCCTGTCACCTCACAGCAAGAAGGACGCTGGTTCGAGTCCCGGCTGGGCCAGTTGGCATTTCTATGTGGACTTTGCATGTTCGCATGGGTTTCCTCCAGGTCCTCCAGTTTCCCCCACAGTCCAAGGACATGCGCTATAGGTGAATTGAATAAACTAAATTGGCCGTAGTGTATGAGTGTGTGTGTGAATAAGTGTGTATGGGTGTTTCCCAGTGCTGAGTTGCGGCTGGAAGGGCATCCACTGTGAACATATGCCGGAATAGTCAGAAGTACTTAAGTATGTTTGTGCGTGTATACTGTATATATATATATATATATATATTTATATAACTCTATTCTATATATATTTTGTCGTTTTCATGTTTGTTATTTTTATTTATTTATTTTTTTCAAATGAATTACTTGCTCTATCGGAACAGTATTTTTGCAAAATATAGAATACAGTTTGTTAATTTCAAGGTGATTTCATATTTTAATTGGTTTCTTTTAAATTGTGCTTCATTGTAACAGCATTCTTGCAAAAGACACATTTTAGCATAATGTGACATTCCTTGGGTTTTCAACTAACTAATGTGCTCATTGACAAAATCATACAATGATGCTCTAAATGTAACATATTTACCATTCTTTATTTTTTTTGCGCAGTTTGTTGATCAGTTGGGTTGGATTATTGTCTTCCCTCAACCAAAGCGCTCTGGAGTTCTCCTTACTCAGACAATGTCTCAGATCAAATGTTTTAATGAGGATCCAAAAACAGGTTATTTAACAGATATTTAGTTTCACCTCCAAAACTTGATGAAACCTAATTCTTGCAATGTGGTGTGTGCCAAAGTCATGATCTTGAAGTCTTACCTTACTATCAGTGCCTTCCATGTAAATCCAAGTTGCTTGCCAACACCTAGAGTAATCTGTGTTATTCCAGGCCATTCCAACTGACAAATTCTGCACATTCTGTACCAGTATACACAAGTGAAGCTGTATTTCTCAAAACCTTTCACAAATAGAGTGGGCTGTCAGATTGTTATCAGCGTTGTTATCTTTATGATGTTATCAATTTCAAAAACATTTTTTATGGTTGAAAATAGCATTTCTCAAGAAAGATGCCATCATTTACAATATACTGTATATGTTATTCCCAATTCTGATGTTTTGTATGTGAACTTCATATGTAACTTTTATGTAAGTCTTCTGTAAATTTTGAAATTGAGATTTAAACTCATCAAATAGGCCTGTCTTGAATTAGCTTTTTGTTGTTTTACCTTCATTTTATTATTGGCAGAAATTCAAAGACGCATCAAATCAAATAAATGTACAAATGTGTTTTTTAAACAAAGAATAATAAATTTATATGCTTTAATGTTTCAAATAGCTATTATGAAAACTTTTTTAAATATGCATGAAATAATATTCCATTGTCATTCATACATTCATTTTCATTCGGCTTAGTCCTTTTATTCATCAGGAGTCGCCACAGCGGAATGAACCGCCAACTTATCCAGCATATGTTTTACACAGTGGATGCCCTTTAGTTTATTCAATTCACCTATAGCACGTGTCTTTGGACTGTGGGAGAAACCGGAGCACCCGGAGGAAACCCACGCCAACACAGGGAGAACATGCAAACTCCACACAGAAATGCCAACTGACCCAGCGGGGACTCAAACCAGTAAACTTCTTGCTGTGAGGTGACAATGCTAATCACTGAGACCATTGTGTCGCCCATTGTCATTAAGTGTAACAGATTTATAGAAAAATGTTGAATACTTTTTTGACCTGCACTTCTTAAAACTCATAGAAGATTAAATCATCATATTGAATAGTATTGTATTTAAATTATTCAAAACTTTTTCCTACTTTGGGGTGATTTTATAAACAGAATGAATATTAAATGTGCACACTTTAATGTTTCAAGTAACTTGTGAAATAATTGTCTATCAACATTCAGTGTAACATAGATTTATGTAAAACTAATACATCATTTTTTTGACCTGTTCTTAAAATATATAAATGAATAAGTCATCACGTTGGATTGTATTGAATGGTTAAAAAAAAATACAAAAATAATAATAAATAGGTAAAATTCATACTGTAATAAATGCTGGGTTCCACATAATACCTTCATGTTGTCCCAACACAAATCAACTTAATTGTTTTTATAAATGTACTTACATTGAACATAAAACAATTAAGTTGTCCCCAAAATAACTCTATATTTATGTTAATTCAGCTCATTTTTTAAAAAGTAGTTTAAAGAAGCAGAAAAAATCTTTTTTTGTTTGTTTTATGAATAGTGGCAAAATATAAAGATAAAAAACATGAGCATTTTGGGTCTGTACTGCGATCCTTGTATAGAGTCTTTTAATATTTCTTGTTCTAAATATGCCTTAGAAGATTAAATCATTTTGGGTATGTAAACTATTAAACTCACATCAAACACGCATCCATTTGGACTGAAGCGATTTGAGATTTTGTCTTTGAAACAGAGGCCAATCATTGTTCAGTCGGACTGCTTGAAATATCTTTATCTTCATTGTGTATATCGTGCACTTACCACAAGTATTTGCTGAACGCAAGCTCAGATGAAAGTGATTGATGACATGGAAAGCCTGTGTACTCCCCACTGACTGAACTAGTTTACATTAGTAAAATTCCTATCAGGGTGACAAAGCAATTGAGAATGAGAAAGGATAATGCAGGTGCTTCATTTGTATGTTAAGCACTTGAGTAGTGTGGCACGAAAGCATGATGCACACACAGTACAGAGCCTGATGTGTTGAGTGTGACACAAGGGCAAGTCGGTGCCCGCTGTGCCAAAGGATGGCATGTTCATACATCGATCTGCCAGTTCTGCTAATAGGTTCATTTCATTTGCTTCAAGTACGATACACTAAAGAGAACGACTTGTGTGCCTGGTTTGCACTTTGTCTTGTGCATGATTGTCACGTTTCTAATATTCAGTGTCAAGTTAAATATTTAACTTTTAAAGCTACACATTGTCATTTCTATCAACTGAAGCATAAAACTACAAGTTACTTGCAGATTAATCTGATGACTCAAATTCAAATTCAAAAAACTTTATTTATCCCCTAGGGGCAATTCATGGCCTATGGAGCAGCACCAAAAGAAAACAATGTTATTAATACGCAAACACAATATACAAATAAATAAATAACAATAACAACAATAAATGACAACAAGTATATTGATTAAAAATATCTAAAATGCGTACTGAAAATTGTTACAAGTTAAGTGTTACTTTTGGAATTTAAAAGCAAAATAGCTTTAGGAACAAAGGTGGCTCTCCTTCTCTCAGTTTTACACCCAGTACAACGAAACCGCTGAATGAGCAACTCAAATGCTGAACGGAGAATGTGTGAGTGGTCCTTAATAATCTTGCTTGCTAATCTAAGAGTCTGTTGATCACATATGCATGAAAGAGATCTAACAGGCAATCCAATAATCCTAGAACACACTGTAACAACAATTTGTAGCCGGTTTCTAGTCTGTAAATTAATAGAATGGAACCAATAAGAAATGGAAAATGTGACAATACTCTCTATAAAAGAATAATAAAAGGACAACAGAATGTCCTTACAGACTCCAAAGGAACTAAGTTTTCTAAGGAGATACTGCCGCTGCTGGCACCTCTTAAGAATCTCTTCAGTGTTAGAATTACATTTCAACTGGCAGTCGAAGATAGTACCCAAATATTTATACTCCTCAACTAGCTCCACAGGTTCCCCTTTATATGTATCACATGTCTGCATCACATGTCTTGGTCTCCAGCATGTGGAGGCGGTGCTCGCTACAGTTATTTCCCTCACTGCGAGGGCTTGACTGTTGCGCAGCTGAGGTCGCGGCATACTCTAGCATTAGGGTGCGCCACCCCTGTTGCTTCCCGCAAGACGGTTAGTGCAAGGGCAGGCCTGAGGATAACAGTGGGGGCTAATCCGTCGCCTTTGGGCCAGCGGACCCTTCACTCCTCGTCAGTGCGCTCTGTCCAAGCTTCAAGTGAGGTGCCGGTCCATCCTCCGGGTGTCCATTGCTGCATCGGAGGGTGGGTCATGGTCCAATGACGATCCGGACCCTCCGGGGTTGTCAGCGAGGCTCTGGATTTAGAATCAGACATGTTAGCCATGTTGTTCGGGGCTGTTTCGGCTGTATGACTGGAGATGGCTTGTCCCCCAGCTCCACGAACGGATCGCTTAGATGGGTGTTATGTGGGGGCCAAGAAGAAGGTGAAGCCTTCCAAGCCCCCCGTCCCCTTCTTCCCAGAGGTACACAGTGAGCTCAAGCAGGCATGGAGTGCACCTTTTTCTGCCCGGAACTTGTGCGCTCCTGCTCTCACCACCCTCGATGGTGGAGCAGCCAGGTGGTATGAGTCGATTCCTCAGGTGGAGCGCGCTATTGTGGTCAACCATTGCCCGCAAGGCGCCTCCAACTGGAGAGATCCACCTAAACTCCAGTCCAAAGCATGTAGGAAGTCTGAGTCTCTCATGGCCAGAGCCTACACTGCGGTGGGCCAGGCTGCTTCCACTCTGCACGCTATGGCCACCTATCAACGCTATCAAGCCAAGATGCAGGAGGGTGGTAATGCACAAGCTCCGTGGTAATGCCCCAGGCTTAATGCACAAGCTCCGCACGGCGACCGATTATGCTCTCATGACCAGCAAATCAGCCGCCCTTTCCCTGGGGAGGACAATGGCCACACTGGTGGTCCAGGAACGCCTCCTCTGACTTAACTTGGCAGATTTGCGGGACGCTGACAAAGCTCGCTTTCTCAACGCACCCATATCGCGGGCTGGCCTGTTCGGCTACATCGTTGGGGATTTTACCCAGGAGTTCTCGGCGGTGAAAGAGCAGTCGAAGGCGATAGGAGAGGTCATCTATCAGCGGTCTCTGAAAACTGCTCTCCCTGCTGCCCCATCCACTTCGGCTGCTCCTCGTCGAGGGCGCCCGCCCCCGACTACAACACCGGCAGTGCTGAGCCACCCGCAGGACTAGATTGCCCTCGCCCCAGGGCGCCATTAAGTCCGGTAAACGGACCACGAAGCATCCCTGAGACGGGCCATCCAGAGAAGAGGTGATGTGCTCTTTCCTCGGTAGGGGA
The DNA here is from genome assembly GCA_903798125.1 of Danio choprae. Taxonomy (NCBI): domain Eukaryota; kingdom Metazoa; phylum Chordata; class Actinopteri; order Cypriniformes; family Danionidae; genus Danio; species Danio choprae. Next base: position 8,228,256 of record CAIGQW010053321.1, read on the forward strand.
TGAGGACCAATCCAGTCCACAACAGAGACTTCAATTTCACCACTGGTCTTCGGGCTGGCGGTACCCTGGCCGGTTTCCTCTCTCTCCGCATGTGCAAACCCGAGGCTTGCCAGTCTGGGACACTCCGCCTTTCAGCTCACAGCGCCGAGCCATATCGCCACAGGCTTCCAGGGTCCAAGGGACCGGTCTTCTTTTCCCTTACCCCAGCCTCATCGTAGGATCCAAGGAGGAAAGTTTGACCAGTTGGGGCTTCGGGTCAACCGAGAGAAGAGCAAGTTCTGCCCTACGCAGAGAATCTCCTATCTCGGAATGGAGCTGGACTCGGTCACCATGGTAGCGCGCCTTTCAAAGAAGCGTGCCAGGTTAGTGCTATCCTGTCTGAGTCTATTCGACAGGAAAATAGTGGTCCCACTGAAAACCTTTCAGAGGCTCCTAGGGCATATGGCATCTGCAGCCGCTGTCACGACACTCGGATTGCTTCATATCCCAGATCTCTGGAACCTCCACATGTGGTCCATAGACGGAGCACAAAAGATTAGGTGACTTACCGGCTTCAGTGGTTAACACCATCACTCAGGCTAGAGCACCCTCTACGAGGCATGCCTACGCCCTGAGTCTATTCGCTGAGTGGTGTGCTTCTCATCAAGAAGACCCCCGAACTTACCAGATTAGCATTGTGTTATCCTTCCTTCAAGATAAGCTGGAGTGTGAGATCCATTTTGGGATCAGGTGGTAAACCTGCATGCACTGCCTTCGGAGGAGGCAGACCGAGCCTATTCACTGCTTTATCCCGTGCGCGCTTTGCGCCTTTACGTGGAATTAATGCAAAACTTAAGATCCTGTGAACAGCTCTTTATCTGTTATGCTGGTCGGTAGAAAGGAAGGGCCATATCAAAACAGAGGTTGGCCCACTGATTAGTTGATGCCATCGCCCTCGCTTAAGAATGCCAGGGCGAGTCGCATCCCCCGAACGTGAGAGCACACTCTACTAGAAGTGTCGCCTCCTCCTGGGCGTTAGCACGCGGCGCCTCTCTTACAGATATCTGCAGAGCTGCGGGCTGGGCGACACCTAACATATTTGTGAGATTTTATCATCTTCGAGTGGAGCCGGTTTCCTCCCAATTATTAGTAAGTTTGGCGAACCCTAGAGAATTCCTCCGAGGCCCCCAGCACCCAACTCAGCAGAGGAGTTGGGTGCCTGGCTCAGTGTGATGTCTGGTGTACCCACTCTTGGTCTACACGCATGCTGAGGTTCGGTGCCAGCTATGCGCGGTGCCCTATGGTGGTCCCATATGCTTATTTCAGCCACCGAGTGTTCCCCCTGACCAGGCGGAACCCTGTTTTCCCTACCCACTAACCAGCTTATCATATGTAGCACTCACTGTCCATAGGGCTAGTCCATATGCTCTTATTGCCATCAAGTCTCCCCTTTTGGGTAGCAGGTGGCCTATGCAGCATCCTCCCTCTTCGGGGACTGGGACGCTTTCCCAACGTACTGTCGTATTCTAAAATCCCTAGTCTATATTAGCTAGGTAAAAGCACATTACGACCCCCATCTAAATTTTCTAATTATTCCCATCTAATGGTAATTAAAGGGCCCAGGGGATGTTGGAAGGTTGCGCTCTTGGTGATGCTTGTGCTTTGCTTGGCAAACTTCACATGAGGAGCATGACAGGCTTAGCTGCTGTGGTGTTTTCCATACAGTCTCCCGTAGTCTGTTTACAGATGCACATTGGAGTTCCCATATGAAGGGGAACGGCCTGGTTACGTACGTGACCCACGTTCCCCGAATAGGGAAGGGAGACATGCGTCTTCACTGCCACAACAGCTGAGTCTCCAGCTGTTGGCTGAATGCTCGGTCTTCAGCTGGCAAAAATCTGATGCTCGCTCAGTGGACGCCATTGATATACTCCAGTAATGACTAATCAGTCGCACCTGCAGAGCCGAGCTCTGCCAACTCATTTGGCATTCATTGGCCTTTTTTCTTTTTCTTCTGAGTGATTGGTCGTCTAGCGATCTCCCTTAGTCTGTTTACAGACACACGTCTCTGTTCCCTATTTGGGGAATGTGGGTTACGTACGTAACCAGATTTGGAGATCAGCTGAATGGATTCAAAAATGGTAAAAAAAAAAAATCAACTGTTTAGCTCTAGGTGACTTGAAAAATGAGTATATAAGTGTTGTATTTTTGTAAATTGAACTGTCATGACGTTTTATCAATCGGTATAAGGTAAAGCAGCGAATTAAATCTTGGCTATCCCTACCAAAACTGAGAGTACATTTAAAAAGTTCTTTCATTAACTGTTTTTAGTTTATGTGCTTCAAGTATGAACTATATATAGGTATATCTAAATGATCATTAAACTAGTAACTAATTAAACGACTTAAATTTACTACTGATAAGCACCAAGTAGGAAGCACTTTATTTTATAGTTCTGTTTTGCATGTAAATACTATTACATGAACAGGGTAATAACTAGGTACAATCTATAAACATGCCCCTGAACCTAACTTTTATTCCATGCCTTATATAGTACTTTGTAAGTACATATTATGTGTACTGTAGTATAATTTGTAAAGCATAATTTCTATTTATTGTCAAACCAGCCAAAACTAGTTTTAATTGCACTTCTACCAACAAAAAGATAGTTTTGAGAAACTTTAGTCAATATGTGCAACAAACATCCTTAAATGCTTTGCATCCAGTTTCTTTCTTTTTTTTTTTTTGTGAAATATAGGGCTTTTTGAAATTTAAGTTCCTTTAGTCCATTACTTACACTGAAAGAAATTACATTTTGAACCAACTTTTTTGTTTTTAAACTATAATTTAATTTGGTTTAAACTATTGAATTTTATTTAATCTAAATCTAAAATATTCAGTGTGGTATGTAAAAAAAATACATTCACACAAAGTAACAATATATTATAATATAGAGACACTAAATCTATCTATCTATATATATATATATATATATATATATTTTTTTTTTTTTTTTTTTTTTTTTACTTTATATTACATTTTTCTACTTTAAAGTAAAAAACTATATATTTTTAACTTTAGATCAAAGTATAATCTTGCTTTGGACCAACCTAAATAATTACTGTCATTTGTTGCAGCTAAATTTATAAATTACCCTCAAATTATAGGTTTAACATTTATTTTCATTTTAATTCAAATATTTCTTCTGCCCAAGGAAAAAAAAATAACTCACAGGTAAAATATTGTTTGTATAGACGATGAATTAATTGAATTTCTTTGGTTTCAGTTCAAATTAAAATCCAAGTAAACTTGTACTTAATAATTACATGTAATGTAAGTCTATGCCAGTGCTGTAGTTATTTTATTTTCAGAACAGTAATGAGGTAAACTATCTCCTGGTGCTTTCAGTATTGATAAACATGTCACACAAGATGGTAATAAAACTCACATTAGAAATACATAAAAACTGAAAGCACAAAAACACTTTTTGCATGTGGTCCCCTGACATGAAAACTACTGGAATAACGTAAAAATATTACTTTGAGGAAAAACTAATGCTTTTACTTTTACCTAGGAGGTTAGTCTTTTGCTTTAAGGCAAATTGGTTAAAACTGGTTAAAATCAGAAGCCATTTTTTTCAGTTAATCCAAAAGCGTATATTTTTCTTCTTCTCACTAACATTTGAGTAATAAAATCAAATAAAACAGCAACACACAAAGACCTGGCTATAGTTTAAGGGGTTGCTGTAAAGGTTTCTAAATATTACCATCAATTCATACTGGTGTAAACACATCCTCTGACAAGCGGATGCAAGGAGAGCAGTTTTCCTGTTTGTTCACGTTATGTTCAGCATACAGCATATATGCACAGCAAAGGAGAGGCTATGTAAACTATGTTGATCCATGATTTATTACTGGTACTTTCCCTCATTGCTTGCAAACTGCTTTTGGTTTGAGGTTCTTTTGTTGTGGCTTCATGCTACTACAACACCTTCCACTGTCTTTTCCTTATTCATGGGTAGGACATAAACACTAATTAATTAATTACAGAAGTAATAAATCAAATGTGCTTCACAATTTTAAATGCAAATTCATGTTCTGTTTTTGATTTGTTTTGTATATTATATGCTAATGCAGATATCAATTATATCACATTTTAGTATATTTAGTAAGTTTATTATATATATAATTGATATGTTATATAGATATTGAAGTGACATGACTGACAATGTCACTGCAATAAAGTGAGTTGATTGGTGTTTAAAATGCTTCAACAGTGCTGTATTTCATCATGAGCTTTTCACAAGTGTCTATTGAAGATATATGAGTCATATTCAAAAATTGTACTTCATCCTAGCTTGTCAAAAATGATGCATGAGGCAGTTAAATTAAAAATGGGTCTTGCACAATGGGTTACAGATGGATGAGTGTGAGGATCAGTTGAAAAAAGTGCAACTATATTTACTTTTCAATCACACATGGTCTTATTTCTTTGAAGATAAGTGTCAGCATATTGAAAAAAAAACACTATAATCTGAATTATTACTATTGTAAATATTTTAAATCCAAAAACAGTAGCTTGATTTCCCACCGTGCGTGCTTTGAGTGGTGGGTTCAGGCAGAGGATTTCAAGGTCTTAGAGAGACCCTTAGAGGCGGATTGAGGAAGAGGTGGATGAACAGCTCATACAGCAATCAATAGTGTGCTGCTGAGATTTCAGATACAGAAAATATATGTATGCAGGGCACAAATTATGAAGCTGGAGCATTTTTTTTCTTCTGATGAATATTTAATCAAGGCCTAAGTTCACAACAGGCCATAACCATTGTGTCTGTGTAAATATGTGTAAATCTGGCCGCCTTTCAGGGTAAGCTAACCACAAAATAGTTTTTTTTAAAGCTGGATAATGTTGACAGTTTAAAAACAGAAAGATGCTAAAGGTGCCATTTTGTTTCTTCAGACTGCTGAATCAACAGTTTCTAAAATGTCACTTATTGGTTTCATTCTTAATATTTAGTTGTTGAGCATTAACAAGTTGCAAGAAATAGTAGAATCTGTTTCACTTCCTCTTTCTGCAAGTGCCTACAATGCTCATGCTCTTGGCCCTTGCAAGTTCTTCTTTTAATTAAAATGTCAGTCAAATAAAATAAAAAAAATCTAAATGTAACATTACACAGTTCTTAAAGAGACAGTTCACATTTTGTCAAAAATTACAATTTGTTTTTAATCAAGGCCTCAGGCCACCCAAGATATTGATGACCCAATATACCCAAGATAATGAAGACTTTTATTTTATTTTTATCTGAAACCGTGGTCTGTGGGCATTCACAAAATTTGGTTTTGAAATAAAAGGTTTGTATGTTTTTCAAGCTAGATGATAATAACCTTTAATGTTCCAGTGCACAACATTAAGTAATCTAGATCTTGGGTGGGCTGTGGGTGAGTACTTTAACAACACGTTATTACATATTTTTGGGTGAACTGTCCCTTTAAGGATTAGTTTCTGCAGTTCCGTTTCAGTTGATGCTGATTTTGGACGGGGAAGGAAGTTTTTGACGTTTGTATATTTAGCCAGTACGTGAAACTACTTAATCTGAGATTACTTAAAGTAAAATGCACAGCAATTACTTGGTGCCAATAAGCATTGTGGTTATAAAATGTAACACAGCTTGTTTTACAGAAACTTTCCAAGATCTCAATCACTCTCCCACACACACACAAAGGTTTACCAAATATAAAACAGGTTATGGGTATTTCAAGAGCGTGCCTTTTTGCCTTTCCTGCCAGGCGCGTTTTCTTGTTCGGCTAACTTCCTGGATACTTGAGTCTTATGTAAGTTTGTGAAAGCTGAGACTCATTGTTCATCTCCAGGGTTTGAAATGAACACTTGCTAAACTGCAAAATGCAGGTAAATATCGACTGTGTGGTGATGGCTAACACAATTCCACACGCCAGCCAATTTGGCAGCTTATGATTCATAAATGATGTTTACATGTAATCGCTATTAGAGCCCTTCCTCTAAAGGGAGCATTAAACATTGGCAAAACTTGTGTAAAATGGCTTGAAATTCTTGAGTTTTTAGGGGAGACAACTTAATTATTTTATGTTCAATCCACTTAATAATAATAAAAAAAACTTGTGTGGAACCCAGCATTTTTTACAGTGTTGAATGAATGACTGTCAGTGGGGGAGAGAAGAGTTCAGTGAGAAAACAGCTGATCACATTACCAATGCACTGCCTGTCTGTTAATCTTCTGCATATTTAGCATTTATCATTCATCCAACCCAGGCTCATTCTGAAAACATATACATTTGCAGAAGTATACATTTATACTATATACATAATATACTGCTATATACATTTCTGGAGTGCGCCAAACACGTTTCAGGAGATACATTTTTTGCAGTTTTTGTTTTCGCGAATCCACCAGAGGCCACTGTCATCTGACTCACTGACTGACTGACTGAATGACTGACTGACTGACTGACCGATCGACTGACCCACCCTCCTCCTACCCTAAACCCAACCAATAGTGTTTTCAAAAGCACCGATTGACCCGCCCACCCACTTCTCTAAACCCAACCGACAGTTTTAAAAAGCAATCCAAAAAAAAAAAAGACCTCACCTGATTTTTACCTCATTTTCAGATTTTACCACATTCTCACCCTGTTATTTGCTTGTTTATTTAAAAATTTTTGGCTTCTGTTTTTGTCTTACCCGCTTTTTTGGAACTGTTCTTTGCCGACCTCGTTGTCGTGGTCAGCTGCTCTCTGCATCTCAAGTCTGCCGACATACATGGCGAGCTACTGAACAAACTGGTAACAGCAGGAAAGCCGTCTATATGGAGGAAAGCGGTCAGCTGGTAAGCGCGAAAAGGAACAGCGTCATACCGCCCCGTAGTGTTCGTTTTAAAGACGAAATGCAGCTATACGTACTTCTGGCCACATAATAGGGCTACGTTTTCAGAATGAGCCTATATGTTGCAACCATCAGTGAGGTGTACTGTATATGGAATTTACAATAAAATAAATCTAAGAACAATCCAGTTTAAAAATATTTAAGCAGTGACTTTGGCAATTTAGTTATTACATATATTTTTGTTTTGTCTAGCAGAAGTTCCGAATGGCCATTAACTTTCAAACTTTAGTAGCCAATAACAAAGACAGATCAAATTGAAAATTTCCAGTAAACAGTACAACAATACAATACAACATATCGTGTGCATCAGATCTTTGTTTTCTTGAGTTGAACTAAATTCACACAAAAAAAAAATGTATATGTAAAAACACAGAAAAAACTTTACAAACATAAATTATTATAAACTGACATGGCCACATTTAAAACTTGTGCTGTATTAAAGGTCTGTTGTATTTCATTTGTAATTACATCATCACATGACAATGTTCCACTCTGCTGACATCAGCATGGGACTTTCCATGACAGCACAGTGGAGAGAGAGAGTGTTTTTCCTTTTCCTTGAGGACTGCCTGACCCCAGTGCAGCTGCGAAGTTTTCTTTCATTTGCTGGGTAAACATTTATTAAATCTATACTGTTATCTTGAAAAAAGTTGTTGTTTTTTTACAAGGAAGTGTGTTCAAATAGCTTGACGCAAAGTTTAATTTCACAAAAGTGAAACAAAAAAAAATACTGTGCAAATACTAACCTTGATAATCGCCTTATATAAAGAAAAGATATTGCTGCCAGATATTTCCCAGACAGAGATTGAGTGTTAATATTTTATAGTACAGTCTTCTTACACGCTCAGGTTTACTGTTGTCAAATATTAACTATTGTTTCATAAAAGTGATCCAAAAGGTCAATACCTTTGTTTTTATATGGCTTATGAGAAGGCAGAACATTATAGGCAACTAATGGCTTGTTTTTTGATTTATTTTTATTATTATTAATGTTTGTATAATTTTATTGTTTCCACGTTGTATCCCCTCATTTCAGTTTGTCATTCCTAAAACTAACACATGGATAAAAGCCTAGCTGTGTTTCAGTATGTGCAACCAGTAAATCTATATAAAAACCTCACTTCTGTTATCATTTACTCACCTTTGTGGCATTACAAAATTCAAAAATTGATTCAATCTGATTCTCACATAAACATATTATATATAGGCTATATACATGTAATGATTTTAAAAGATTTAAATCACCCACAAGTCATTGTACTATTGCTATATTTTATGGTGCTTTAAGTAACCTTTTAACCACTGTTTTGCAGCAACTGACAACTATGCAGGCTTGAAATGGCATGTAGATAAGTAAATTAAATAATCAGTTAAACTATCACCTATATCTTCCTTGCAACAACATGGGAAGACATGGCTTTTTAATGAGAAACTTGAGACTGCAATATGTTACCTGAGCTTTGCATGTTTTGGCACGCATCTTCAAACACCTGCATTTGCTGCCTTTACTAGAAGCTTTGATCAAAAATCTGCATGTAAAAAATAGCCATTACTTTAATGTGTAGGCTAGGCTTCTGGCTATATGACCTTAATGCGGTAATTAAATAATGAGAGAAGGCATTATCTTATTTTGCAAGGAAAAATTAAGGAAGTACTAATCTACGGTAATGGTACAGTCAAAACAGGGTAAATTCCTGACCTCATTATAAGCAGAAAGAGGCCATTGATGTCCAGTGAACTAGAGCAGAAATGTATAATCTTTAACATCTCACAAACACTCCGGCATAACATACACAGTAGCCAGCAGGATGTACGGCCTTCCTGCATGTTAGTAATAAAAGAATGTTAGGAACAATCCAAATTTTATGACAGCGGAAGATATCTAAATGTTTTGTTATGCTCACAAAAGGTCGTAAAATACTGTAAAGGACTTTTCACTCTAGAAAAACTCTTTACAGAACGGATAAAGATATAAATTATTTGCATGTGCCCGTTTACCGACATGCAGAAGTGATATTTGTTTTATTTATTTTGACTCAATCATAACAACAGCGCTGAACTGAACATACCATTTTATTTATATCGCTTTTCTTAATACTGTAAGTTAGCAGTTATTTCAGTCGTCTTATAAAAGGTGCTAAAGACTAGTCTTTCATGTAAAATTTTATCGTCAGATTACAATTGTTGCTTTTTTTATTTATAATAGCAACAGCAACACTGATAATAACAACTGTTAAATCAAAAATCTCAACAAAATGAATCTCAACTAAATTGACAACAAATAACAATTAAATATTAATTAAATATTAAATTGACAACAACAAAAAAATTTGATGTACAAATACAGATTTATTCTGTTTAGTAGGCTAAGAAGTGAAGACAAATAGTTCCTTCACGCTTGTGTTCTGTTTAGGTTTTGCGTTATCATCTGTAGTTTGACCTAGTTTCCTTTGTTCTCAGTTTCCCGTCACTTGCTGGTTGCTATGACAGTTCATCAATTATCCTTTGACTGTTTAGATTTGAGTTTGTCATCCTTGTATGTTTAAATCCATTCATTTGTTCTGTTCTTTGCCGGTTATTGTTGACTTTTTTTTCCAACTCCTTAGAGCACATGTATACAGTTATTTATTAGTGTTGCTCGATTGGAAGGTCATTGCATTATATTTCTGCACCAATGGTTCAGTCCTAGGAGGTAGAAATATGTATCTTGAATAGATTATAAATCTTTGTTTTTAAACATTGGAAAGGAAGCATCTAAGAAGCTCTGTTAAAATGAATCTGCATTTTTAACTCATCGTATATAATTTATTGATACACATGCAACAATACACTGGCTGTATTCGAAATTGCCCCTATAGCCTTAAATAGAGCACTAATTGAGGAAGCAGCCATTTGTACTAGTGGTGTCCGAAACCATTGTGGCCATTCTGAAGTGCACTCAATCAATGTCCACAATGCACTGCAGTAACGAGTGTACAACCGATGTACACTCAAAGACTAGAGAATATCCATAATGCACTGTTGCCGACCTAATTCCCGCATCTGTGACCACAAGATGGCATCCACAGAGGAATCCTCTCAGTGTAGGTTTCTAAAAGAATTATTGATTTGTTAAAATAACATTTGCGTATACATTACAGTAATCAAAATACTTTGTTTCATTACTGATGGACAGCTCGCTTTTAAATAACATGGTCTGACCAAAAAGTTGAAAATATAATCTTAAAGGTCAATGCTCTTAACTTTAAAATCTAACTATGTTGTAATACTGCTTGAACAAACCTATGTGGTTGTTTTTTTTTATACATTTTTAAGTTTTTTTTAGGAGAAAATTCCCAAAATACTAGCTCTGGGTTAAAGCCGTGGTCACACTGCACTTTTCGCCCCATAGACTTCCATTCACACACATGCGAATGCAATAGACTGCATGTAAACACAACCTCGTGCGACAGGTTTCACAAGTCGCTGCTTTGCAAAGTTCAAACTTGCGCAAAAGCACATCACGTGAATGCATGAGACCAATAGAAGATCAAAACGTGACCTCTCTGTACAGACATTTGAAATATAGAGTAATCGCTCATTTTATCAATGTCTAATCATCTTGTTTAATCCCATCCCTTTTCGCATCGCCGTATGACAGAATTTCGCAAGCTTTTAGTGTAACTGCGGCTTAACATGTAGTCCAAGTTACTCATAAACTGCCATTTCACACATTACATGCCCGAGCTCTGGGCTAACATCTTTATTTGCATTATCAGTGTCATTGATTGGACACAGCAGGCAACCAATTTACAGAAAGCAAGGATTGTCCATTTCTGTTCCTGGAAGGCCGGTGCCCTGCATTGTTATCTCCTACTGTAATTAAACACACCTGAACCAGATAATCAAGCTCTTAAGCATATTAGAAATTTCAGATATGTGTATTCAGGAAAGTTGATACTTGGACACTCCTGACATAAAGCCTGTAGTGTTGGTCATCCTCATATACAGTATATATATGCTGCGTAAAACATATGCTAGATAAGTTGGCGGTTCATTCCGCTGTGGCGACCCCAGATTAATAAAGGGACTAAGCCGAAATGAAAATGAATGAA
>CAIGQW010053321.1:8239346-8253810 GCA_903798125.1 Danio choprae
TATATATATATATATATATATATATATATATATATATATTAAAGTAGTCAACATTTGAAGTAGATCAAAAGCTTTCATCATAGTGTCCTAAAACAATTGAAAAACACTCATTCTTGTCTTAGGACAATTTTAAAAAAAGCTTTATTGATCCATTTCAAATGTTGACTGCTGGATATATACTGCTAAATATATTATTAAAGGAATATTCATTCATTCATTTTCTTTTCAGCTTAGTCCCTTTATTAATCTGGGGTCGACACAGCGGAATGAACCGCCAACCGCCAGCATATGTTTTACGCAGCTTTCCCAATTCACCTATAGCGCATGTCTTTGGACTTGTGGGGGGAACCGGAGCACCCGGAGGAAACCCACACGAACATGGGAGAACATGCAAACTCCACACAGAAATGCCAACTGACCCAGCCGAGGTTCGAACCAGTGACCTTCTTGCTGTGAGGCAACATTGCTACCCACTGCGCCACCGCGCCACCCCTATTAAAGGAATAGTTCACCCAAAAATTTAAATTCTGCCATCAACTAACCTTTGACTTATTCCTAACTAATTACATTTTTTTGTTCTAGTGAACACAAAAGAATATATTTTGAAGAATGTTGGAAACCTGTAATTATTGACTTCCATAACATTTGTTATTCCTACTATGGATGTCAATGGTTACAGGAGTCCAACATTGTTCTTTACACAGATTCTTACTGGTGGTGCAAGTATAGGGCTTGGTGCTGGGGATTATTTTAGGCACTATATCCCAATATCATCACTAATGCTGCAGCTATGGTACTGCGGCAAAGTTCCTTTAATATTACACTAAAAATGAGAGTATAGTTCCTATAGCCTATAAAATAGCCATTTTTCAATTTTCATCAGTCTTAGTATATGATTTAACTACAGAAATCATGCTTTAAATTATCAAGAAAAAATATTAAAACTCTGGTCATTTTTTGAGCAAGATGCTAATGGTCTAATCCAATTCAATGATCTAAGCTAAAAGGGCTCTCGAAAGACCTAGAGATCAGGTGAATTGATTCAAAAATAGTAAAACTCAACAGTTTAACTATAGGTGAGTTTTAAAATGAGAATATTTTCACACAAAAAAGAAGAGTGTTCCTTTGAGTGAGAGTGTGCAAAGCCCTGATGGGTGTGCGATATGTTCACTTGTTATGGCGCAATCTTTATTCAAAACATGTGTAGCAAAGTCATAATACTGAAACTGAAAGTAAACTAGTGGAAAGTAGTGGAATTTTTAGACGAGGAACAAAAGTTCATTCTTTTGTGTGAGCGATGCGGTTGGAAATCTGGACAGGATTAAGACCTCACGATTGCACAACAGCTGAGAATCTGATGATCGAGAGGGGAATTTGACTAAAATCCCATGTCAGGGAAATTGAGTTCATTCACTGCGTGCACTATTATCCCCAAAAGCATTAAAACTTTACTAACGTAAAACAAACTGCACAAAAACATATATGTGAAAAGTTTATTGCCTCAGCAGGTTTGAAGCACAGAATTCATTTAAAAGTAAATGAAATTAAATACAGTAAAAAAAAGCAAACATTTCCCATAGGGAGAGCTATAAAATTCTTCCACATAAATGAAAATCAGCACAGGCTGAGAAAGACAACCCATACAGGAGTAAATGTAAAGATGCATACATGATATGTGCTTAATAAATGACTGCAGTATGCCTAATAAACAAAGTGATCTGAAAAGCCTAAAACTAAGACCACCGATTTGTCTCATCTGCACGTCCTCCACCTGTTACATCTGTTCTTCAAAGAATCAATAAAGGCGGATCCTACAAGAAGAATCTTGCTAATTTACAAAACTGTAATGCTTACAAGATTGATATTCACAGTGTATTCACAATTCAGTGGTAGTCAAGTAACAGTGCTACTACTGAAGACATTGAGACGATCATCTCGGCGCAGTATGCAGCACTTCGTAATGCCCACAATGCCCAGTATGGCCTCATACTGTCCATGTTGTGGTAAAGGACCCCACATTTACAACTTAGTCCATTATACCTCCATGCCAGGTCACACTTCTTCTAGCATTTGTTCCTTGGCTGGTAAATCAGTGTCCTGTATTGAAGAAAAGAATAGTCAGGCTTTTTGCAAATGTCTTAGGATTGAACATGTCAAACACAGGAATTTGTGCCCTGAAACTATACGACTACAGTGAACAAATGGTGTAGATTTCCTTTTGCCTTGGGGACAATGTAAGAAATTTGAATTTTAACTTCAGACACAGGTTTTAGTTTAAACTTGCTGGAGAAAAAAATGTAGACTTTACAATAGTGTTCAAATCGTTAGCATTTTAGAAATATTTCTAAAGCATTTATTAACATCAGTTTTAACATTAAAAATAATTAAACCTTTGCTTATTTAAATTGATTTAATAATAGATTAGTAAAAAAAACAAAAAAAACAACAACCCTGAGCTAAAACCGCTGTACATATTTATAAACTAATGTCAACCAATTTAAATTTCTGTGTAATTTACTTTAGTGTAATTAGTGTAAATTACTGTAATGAATATATTACTCATAGTAACTAATGGACTTGGTTGTTGCCTGTAAATGTTTTAATTTATATTTAAGAAAAACAAATATTTCCTCAAATTCAATCACTGTAATTAAAAGGCACATAATTAGATTTAAAAACAGACTGAGTGTAATTAAATGCTTCGTTATTGTGTGACAGGTGTATCAAAGTTTAAAAAGATCGTCTGCTTTGAGTTTAACAATCTATCAAAAGTCATTGCAACAAGTCAAACACATCTGTATAGTAGTGCAAAAAAACATTATACAGGCATTTGGCTTGAAGTCAGCTTTAGGTGGTAGTCTTTTATGTCAGTCATTTCCTGAATACTCACAAGACTAATAAAAAAATGAAAGGTACAAAAGACGACTTACAATGTTTCTCCGATGTCGTTTTCTGAGGAGTAGGACCAGAAGCACAGCAGCCGGTATTGCCGCCACTACAAGTATGGGAACACTAATTGAGACAGCTTTGTCGGATTCATTATTATTTCCAATTTGGATATCTTTCTTGTTTTCCTTTTCAAACACTGCTAGAAGACAATAAAATAATACGAGACATTAGTGACATCAATATCTGTATACTACCACACAGATCACAATCCTAAACAATTCTATATATACAAACTATCAACAGAGGAGCAGTGTTTCTCAAAAAAAGTGGCTATTAGTTTTTCTGTAGTTATGAAAACATATTAAAAAGTGTTCAGAAATGTATATACAAATGTACAACATTACTGTAAAGTTCATTTCAGCTATTTTGCACAAAAGCATGTTGTGCAAATGTGGGCCTTGGAGTCAAAAAAAAGGTAGAAAAGCACTAGTGTAGAAACATCTGAGCATTTGTAACCCCATGCTCTGAGATTATGGCATGATTTGTACTTTAACACAAGGCAAGTGCTATGTTATGTTCTGGAGTCTCTGATATCATTCTATAGATAAGCTGTTTTATTATTGCTGTTGGCACTGTTATGACATCAATGAGATGTTTTTAATATTGTTAGGCTATTCTCTGGTGGTTATAACTTTCGGTTCTGCTGCAGTGGCAACTTCCTTTGATTTTCATCCATGTTCTGCTTTTATTCGACCTTTCATGATGTTACACGTAATCATCTAAACCAATCTTAATAGATAACAACTAAGCAGACTTGGAAAGGGAAGCACGCTGAAGCTATGCAACAGGAAGCAGCTTGCTGTTTCCGTTCAAGTGACAACCTACTGATATGTTCTGTGAAAAAAAATAAACATGTAAATTTGGATTCAAACTCACCTGTTAGATTAACTTTAAATGGGCTCATTGTTGAAACACCGGTGGCAACACTGATTATGCGAAAGCAGGTATAAACTCCTTCGTCCTCCATAGAGAAATTTAGGAGCAACAGAGAACAGTTTTTCTTCTCGTTCTTCAGGAAGAGTTGTGTTCTGCCCATGTATGAAGGGTCAATGTTGCTTTTATCTTCTGGATAAACAGTCACCATTCTTAGGTCTCTCTGCCACGCCAGCTGTTTAAGGTCTTCTGAACAATTACAAGGTAAAAGTACATCCTCTCCAATGAAGCCAGACTTTTGTTCAATGACAGAGCCACCTACAAGAAAGGTTACAGACAATGCTCATAACAAATTCTCAACTTCATTTTCAAGTTCCTGAAAATATTTATTGTAGGTTCCAAAGCAGGTCAAATGCACATGTAAACATTTCAAAACAAGGTTCTCTAAAGCAACGAGAGAAACTGGTTTTCTTCATATCTTGAATTTAAATGTATTAAATGAAAGTTACACGTGCACAATCGCACATGACCTGACTAATTATAAAACAAAAATCAAGATTTTCTGGTTCAAAAGCATTCAGTAAACACTCACTTGTGAATGGAAGAAGTGTCAGCAATATCAGAATCATCTTGCTTGTCCTGTGGGAGAGAGAATAAACAGGTTTTTAAATATTTGTGTTGTTGGAAATTCCCAAGTCCTTAAACAAACCAATACAAGCTCGACTACGGTGCACAGTTTTATGGCTGTAATACATAATAGCAAACGTACGCGCACGTTGTAACTGAAATCAGCGAATTTCCGTCAAGTCAACCCCCTCCTTCAACAACAAAAAACTTATCCTACTCAGGAATGTCCTGTATGTGTGCTCCGTGAAACAATTAAAGCGAGATTTCAAACAAAATAAAGATTTGAGCCTCAAACACGATCAATTGCTAATCTAAAACGTTCAATTGCATGCGTGAATTTGTTTCAAACACTAATATAATAAACGCAATAAAGGTATAATAAATTAGTGACACTTTACAATAACGTTCAGTGTATTTACTAACATGAACTAAGAATGAACAATACTTGTTGGCTACAGCGTTTATTACGTTCACCATTTACTAATGCATTATTAAAATCCAAAGCTGTGCTTGTTAAAAATTAGTTTATACATTATGAGTTAAAATGAACTATCAATGATCCGCTTTT
Organism: Danio choprae; assembly: GCA_903798125.1. NCBI lineage: Eukaryota > Metazoa > Chordata > Actinopteri > Cypriniformes > Danionidae > Danio > Danio choprae. The sequence continues at coordinate 8,244,364 of CAIGQW010053321.1, forward strand.
TTCATTAACTAACGGAAATCGTTTTACAAATGTATTGTCCATTATATATTAATGGAAGCAATTTACATTTACTAACTTTAACTAATGGAAGCTTATTGTAAAGTGTTCCAATATGTATAAGACAATAAAAAAGTAAAAGCATAATATCATGCTGACCTTTGCCTTATATATCCTCTCGCAGAAGCTCCTCACACAACCTAGCGCTCTCAGGGAAGTGAAATGAATGGATCACACATTCGTGTTTCTCGTTTTAAGACGCGCCTACACATCATCCCACTCACACACACCGCAGAGCCACGAGGGTGTGACTGACTTCTCTGTTTTATAGATGTTGTCAGTTACCCAAATGTGACCTATAATTCTACAGGTAACTGCACCTGGATCCGCACATGACTGCCTTACTTGTTTACAGTTTTGAGGAGCAAGTTATAGGTAGGATAAAGATTAAGGCTTTGCAGGATTTTACTGTTGTTTTGTCCATAAGATGGCGCTAGAGTTTATACTTTCACTTCTGGCTTTTTTTTACTGTTGTTGTCGATTACAGAATTCATTGACAGATTGGTGTTGGCTGTATTGCAGGTGAAGCGTAATACTCGTTTGTATTTAAAGTTAAAATGTTTCGATTATTCATATTGGTTTCCCCGTGTAGCTTATAAATGCTGAGAGAGACAATTAGTTGCTTCTGGTTTACTATTGCATTATAGGCTCCATACTCCAGACTCCATGCAGACGACTAAACTATTAAATTTACTTGCAATTAATTATTTTTTTTTCCAGACACTAGTGCCAATATTGACCAGGGCATAACAATCCTGTGGATTCAATCCTGTGGTACATGACTGGACCAAGTCTGGCTTCCAGACAAGAGCCAAACATGGACCATATCTAGGCCAAGTCTTAGCCAAGTTAACCCATAACTGAGCCTGAACTGGGCCAGATATGTTGGTGTGTTACAACTGCAATGAAATTGATAAACCCATGAATCTTTAGGCGTGCTATGGGCGAGCTTTTTCTCGAAGTGACCTGATTGGTTAAAAAAAAATTTAAATGTGGGTCAAGATAGGCCAAACTTCCATGACCCAAATATCAATTATTAACATCTGGGCCAAATACTACAGCCTTAAAGATCTTATATATATACTGCCTGAATGAAATCTTTTAATTCGTATGAGTAACAAAACTGATATGAAGTTATATATATTTTCTAATTATTTTATTTTATTTTTGCTGTACAAAGAAAGCCTATTTTGAGTGGACGAAATAAATCTAAATGTTTAGTGATTCAGTGAATTACTGCATTGCTTCCACTAGATGGCGCTCAGGGGCTTTAAGTAACCTTGCTTTTTTAATTTCACTTTATTTACCCATTGATCCAGAACTTACAACCAGAAGGCCACATTTTGGGTAACTTGAATGGCCCTGACTCTACCTTTTATAATAGTTGACAAAATATACCAAAGGGCAAAAACAACCATGTTGATTGTACTAGTTTCTTTTATTTTAATAAGTATATGGTAAGGGACCTCACAGTGGCGCAGTGGGTAGCACAATCGCCTCACAGCAAGAAGTTTGCTGGTTCGAGCCTCGGCTGGGTCAGTTGGCATTTCTGTGTGGAGTTTGCATGTTCTCCCTGTGTTGGCGTGGGTTTCCTCCGGGTGCTCCGGTTTCCCCCACAAGTCCAAAGGCATGCAGTATAGGTGAATTGGGTAAGCTAAATTGTCCCTAGTGTATGTGTGTGAATGAGTGTGTGGCTGTTTCCCAGTGATGGGTTGCAGCTGGAAGGGCATCCGCTGCGTAAAACATATGCTGGATAAGTTGGCGGTTCATTCCGCTGTGGTGACCCCAGATTAATAAAGGGACTAAGTCGAAATAAAAATGAATGAATGAATGAATGAGTATGATAAATAAATGCAGAAATAAATGAATCATGATGATCTGAGGTTCAGAAACAATATTATAAAGTTACTTCATCGTTTTCCTTCTTACATGTGCCAAATTGAATCATAGTTTAATTACAATTACCTTATTTTAAAGTTTCGTTATTTTTACTTTGGCTCATTTTAGCAGTAGATGTATACATATACAGATTCCAAACACACTTTAAAAAATGCTGGGTTCCACACACTTCCTTCATGTTGTCCCAACACCAATCAATTAAGTTAACCTAATCGTTTTTAGAAATTTAGGTAGATTGAGCTTAAAACATTTAAGTTGTCCCAAAAAATAAGAATTGTGTTGTTTCAACTCATTTTAAAAAAGTAGTTTAAACAAGCAGCAAAAGTCCAGTTTCAGTGCATGCTACATTTGATTGCTCCATGTCAGTGCATCTGCCATCTTACACATCAACTCTCACTCACAGTATAAAAAAACAAGGCGTTTTCCAAAATAACACAACATTGTATATTACTTGCATGTTATAAAACATTTAAAGATTTACATTTTTGAATGGAATGGCATAACCTTTCATGAGTGAGAATGTTTTATTACAGGTTTTTAAACTATGCTGAGTTTTTAATGCTACACTGAAGAAAAAAGATTCAAAGACGATTCCTTGGATTTACTTTTTTTTTTAGTTAAAGTGGTTGTAAACAATTTATTTTGGACTCAATTTGAACAAACAAATTAAGTTGAACATTACCAAATTACAAAAAAAATTCAACCCATATAAATTCATTCATTCATTCATTTTCATTTCGGCTTAGTCCCTTTATTAATCTGGGGTCGCCACAGCGGAATGAACCGCCAACTTATCCAGCATATGTTTTACGCTGCGGATGCCCTTCCAGCTGCAACCCATCTCTGGGAAACATCCATACACACCCATTCACATTCATACACTACAGACAATTTAGCTTACCCAATTCACCTATACCGCATGTCTTTGGACTTGTGGGGGAAACCGGAGCACCCGGAGGAAACCCACGCCAACACAGGGAGAACATGCAAACTCCACACAGAAACGCCAACTGACCCAGCCGAGGCTCGAACCAGCGACCCTCTTGCTGTGAGGCGAACGTGCTACCCACTGCGCCACTGTGAGGCCCACCCATATAAATTGTTTGCAACAATTTTGCAGAAAATCATTTATTTCAGTGTATGCTAACTAATGTCCTTGTCTTGTATTTTGTTAGTTTGGCTAAATCATCTGCTGGAGCCTATCACTAATATAGATATTAACACATGTCCATAACTACTGTTGAAAACTCACAATCATCTTTCTTTTGATCGTTCACAAACTGGTGTTGACTGTTCACTGTTCAAATATGGCAGATGACTTCCATAGTGACAGTCGCTAATCATAAACTATATAACTATATAAGCTGCGTTTTCAGAAATTTTGAGAAGAGAAAACATTATTAGACTCACTTGTTTACATTCTCTGACTAAATCATTAAAACACTATCAATGACTAAACAGTGCTGGCAGGTGGTATGAGTAGGAGCTCATTGAAAATTCTCAGTTTACAAGTTGTAATTATGAGTTGTACGAGGATGTGAAAGCTTTTTACTAGTCAGAATCTTGTAATTACAGTCATTCTGATAAGGCATGAACACACCTATATTTAGAAGCCTCATTGGCAGCTGTTTCTATGGGCGCAATAAGAAAGCCATCTGCCATATTGGAATGGTTAAAGGTCCCCTGAAGTGCCTTGAAACATGCAGTATTATTCAGTGTGTTGACATAAATTAAATTGAAACAGGAAGACAGGGTGGGACATATCAGGTAGCTCCTCCTAAATTTTTGCCATAGTCAATAGAGATTTTCAGAGCTGTTGAGCTTGGTAAAGCTCCATTTGACCGCTTATGAAGGTCACAGTCCAATAGTAATGATGAGTCTAACTGTTTCTCCACCTAATATCTCCCGTATTGCTTTAAAATGGCCTACAGCATTCTGCATGTAGAATATACATGAATCTTATACGTTTAGTGGTGTGTGTTGACAGAACAGGAGCAGACTGTGTGCGCGCTGCGACTAATGGTTTAAAGTAACAAATTACAAAATACTTAAATTACTGTAATTGAGTATATTTCTCAAGATTTGTACTTTACTGAGTAGTTTTAAAAATGTGTACTTTTACTTGAGTGCATTGTTATTGGTGTAATCAGTACTTTTACTCCGCTATTTTCAACCTGCAGTTCCTATGCTTTGCTTGTTACACAGGGTTAGACAAGTGCATAACCACCAGAGCTTCTCGAAGTCCTGATTCAGAGAGAATTCAATCCAGGATTTGAGAAGTACATGTTAAACTTGTAATCGTGTTCGTTTTTCAAGGTCTTTTTGGCAATAGTCCAAAATGAAACCAAAGTTGACCGTTTTTCTGCATGACAGACAAGCAATTGATTGTGATCGTATTCACTGATGGTCACAAGATTATTTGAAGTACCCGGATGAGCATGTGTTATTAGTTTCAGTGGTTGTTATCTGAGAATAACATATCTTGGAATGTTGCAACTGACCAAAGTGGATTCATTTTCACAGCATACTCACTAATCTGGCAGAATGATATCATTAAAATCATCAAAAAGCAGTTTATGCATAACTTTAAGGCTAAGACATGTAAAAACAAGTAAGATGTGTTGTTTTTGCTGTGAGTGACTGGAATTTATTAGCTATTGCCACTCATGACTACACATCGCTGAAGACATATGGGTTTATTCATTCATTCATTCATTTTCATTTCGGCTTAGTCCCTTTATTAATCTGGGGTCGCCACAGCGGAATGAACCGCCAACTTATCCAGCATATGTTTTACGCAGCAGATGCCCTTCCAGCTGCAACCCATCTCTGGGAAACATCCATACACACCTATTCACACTCATACACTACGGACAATTTAGTTTACCCAATTCACCTGTACCGCATGTCTTTGGACTTGTGGGGAAAACCGGAGCACCCAGAGGAAACCCACGCCAACACAGGGAGAACATGCAAACTCCACACAGAAACGCCAACTGACCCAGCCGAGGCTCAAACCAGCGACCTTCTTGCTGTGAGGCGAACGTGCTACCCACTGCGCCACTGTGAGGCCCCATATGGGTTTACATACATATAAATCATCATATAAATCATCATATAAAATCCAGCCTATAGTTGTACACTGTGTAAACTATCCAGATATAGTGATCTTGCCGAAGTTGCTATGATTCAGAGCCAGATTTAAAAAACAAACACTCTATAGGGTTTTAAAAAGCTATAAGGTTAAATCATTGTAACCACAAATTGGTTTTGCTAACCATTGGTATTTCTTGTAAAACTGTGGTTAAATGATAATCAATACACCTAAGAACCATGCATACTACAGTATTATTTATAGACGTGCTGATATTCCATAACATGATAATGTCTGTAACTGTAGTCCTATTAGTTCTTTCTGTTGATGTTAATGCATTGACTAACCATTTTTAAAGAGATCTTATTGTATAGTGTTATGGCTACAGTACTTTATATATTTTTTCTGTCTCTCTATAAACTCTCTATACAATTCTCTATAAACTCTAAGCATTTATATTCAGACAGTTAATACAAACATTTTGAGCGCTTTTTGTTCCCTGGATATTGTAGTATTTTTCATAACATCTGTCTATTATTATTGTTATTATAATTTGATAAAAATAAAAATAAAAAAAGATTTTTTGTTAGGGGCAGGTTGAGGCAACTATAACTGAACATATGCATGAAATTAAAATGCATTTATTTATTTATTTATTGTTTTTAGCACTATTTTAACTTCATTTAGGCTATCACATCGAACTGGTTTGCAACTGTCTGCATTCATTCAACCCAGTGTTTTGATGTAATGGTCAAACTGTGCGGTTTACTCGCTGACCACCTCCAATCTGCGAGTCCATTCTCCTCCACTTCCAGACGTGTGGTCAGCTGACTTTCTCTGGAGCAGCTGTGTGCAGTCGCGCATTCTCACAAAGCACAACCACACGATAGGGGCACACGGAGCAGAAAATCGCGACAGAAAACCCCTGATCCGCTCAGGATATATATCCACCAGGACGTGCTGCGCTTGGGAACACAGCCATGGGTATGGACCGCACGGTATTCCTGCTGCTAATGCTGACGACTTTGTCCCTCGCCATCGAGGTAAGAATGATTGTGTAATGGAGAAGGAGCTTGCTTCTCCTCCATACTTTAAAGGACGGCCTGGGAGTGAAGGGAAAATGCATGACACGGATGCAGACAGACATTTTGGGCGCTGCGCGATTGGCACTTGCAAGACGATCGTTTTTTATAATGCAATAATTTTTGGGGGGACGTGTGAGGTTTAAATCGGTTAGCGTTGGGTGGAGGCTTCTGGTGCAGGCTGGATCGCCTGCTTTACACTAATAGTAGCTATCAGGCACACTGAAGCGCGTGAAAGTGATACACATCACTGAAAATGCATGCATTATTCAGGCGTCTTTCCAATTATAATACACTGATTTGTTTTAATATTGTGAAGTCATTTGCACACCTTCTTATCCAAACGTAAGATTCGCAGTCGAAGGACGTTTCCACAGAATTGTTTTCCACTGTGGAAAATGCTGATATGGCGATTCTTATGCTACTGTAACGTTACGTGTGTGCTGCGTTTTATATTACAGCAAATAAATGTGTTCCTGAGGAATGTGAACTCGTGCCATGCAGATGCGGCTGGCGAAATCATGTAAACATCATTACTGACAGCCCTTTGTCATGGGGGGTGTAAAGGAAAAGAACGCCCTCGCCGTCTGGGATGTAGACGTTTTCTAGAACTACACGAATGAATAAAATATAAAAATGCTGGGTGGTCTGCAAGATTGCAGAGCTCCGTATTGAGCGAATAAATGCTGTGGCAGCAGTCCGACGGCCCTCAACCAGTCGAGCATCAGAAGAAAACGCTCATTCCTCTGCGGAGCCTTTTGCGCATTTAATATTCACACTAGTGTTTAATGGTGGGTTTTGTTATGTTGAGTCGATGGTTCAAATAAGTAGATGATGAGGGGCTGGTTCGTGAAGGAAAGATTTTGTGTGGAATATCAAAAAAAGATGTGAGCTGACAGAAGCAAGATGGCGTCAGTGAACTGCGGCGTTTCATTTTTTTAATCCGAACGCCGTAAAGGCAGAAATCTGTCCTGGATGGATTCAAGGTGTTTCTCGCACCCACTAACATACGCTGCTTATGCGTATGCTGTTTATTTTAACGTTGGTACTTGCATGTTACGAATAGAATCTTTATTAACTTATGTTGCACAGTTAATAAAGATCATTGCACATAAGATCTTTTTTATTCTATGCCTTTCATGAAAATATATAGGCCTACATGTGAACGTGGTGTCGTGCTATCTTGAAATATGGTCAAACCAGTATATCAGAGTGCAAATAACGACAGAGGATGTGACATTAAATCCAACTAGAAAAATGCCAGGCTAACAAAAAGAAACGATTCATTTTTATTACAATATCTGGTAGTTTTGTTAGGATTCAGATTATAATGTTATAGCAGTGAGGTTTTGTTTATGGTAGCCAAAAGGGAAAGTTTTTTTGCTGTTAAATTAAATTACAAGATGTAAATTAAATCACAAGGCCTTTTTTCCTCAGTAGAACATTAGAGAAGATTTCTATCTGAAACCATAGCCTCTGGTGATTAATAGGTCATCTGCTGACAGCACTTGTGAGATACAAAAAGAGGCAAAACAAAATTAATGCCAGAGGCTCCTGACAATAAATTGTGGTTTTATGATGCAAAGCAATCCGGCTGTAAAATTACTGAAAATTTATTTTAACATTATTACATTTAATTTACAGCCTCTGCAAATTCTCCTTTGTATGTTCATGGGTCTGAGCAGATTCTACTTGTTTACAATGGAGATGGAGCATGTGTTGTATTGTTATACAAAATTAACTCATATTGGATGCCTAGAAACCTCTAGTCATATAACAATGAGTGGAAACCTATATAAAAAGTTGCCAACAAACAGCTTCAACGTGAACCTATATCATACATTATTATTTGAGAAGCTCATGCTTCAGACTATGGTGAACATTATCTGAATTGTTTGCATATGCTGTAGTAATAATGTTGTAAATAATGTTCAGTTTCTTGCACAGACCAATCCTTTTTCTTCAATAAGACCTCAGTGTATCATCAGGAGCTGTAATTTATTTAGTTTTTACTATGTATGGAATATGTATACATCTCATGAATCACATGGCCAAAGAATCTTCTTTAATGTTCTCTCGACGAACAAAATTCACCTAATTCTTTATGGATTTGGTTGAGTAAATTAACAATACATTTTTATTTTAGAATGAAAAATCCTTGTAACTAACATTTCCAAAGCATTCTCAGAATCAAAAAAATATGTATATTAACTGGACTACAGCTCAATCCCTCTCTGTCAGTATTGTTATTACATAAGACATCAGCAATATATATATATATAAAAAAGATTGACCCACTGTAATTGGTTTTCACATTAGTATTGATTCACGTATCACTACAGCTGAATGGAATCAAGTTTGTGGGTCTTAGTCCATGTGTGCTAGCTTTGCTATTGTTCCAAAACATTGACTGAATTCATGTCAGGTAATTTGGGTCTTCAGAATTAATTAGCAAGTCTTAAGCATGTCAAGTGCTGAAAATTTCAAGTACTAAAATCTGACCTCTTGTAAGTCATTATTTGCTCTCTGACTGGCACAAGAAATAAGCCCCTCAGGCTTTTTTCATTATAGGTGCCACTTGTAGGTACTGTGCCAAAACAATCTCTGACAGTTTGCGCTGTCACCTCTTTACTGGTTACTATAACCATACACAAGTCATTTTGCCTGAAAGGTCCTTTGCTTTAGCTTGCTTGTAATTACTAAATCTGTTTTCAGTCAGCCTCCATCTGAAAAAGGCCTTTCTTTGTTTGACTGGGGAATGTCACTGGAACATGTAAACATGGTCAGTTTTAAATTATGTTTTTGAGCGCTACAAAAGCTGCTTCATTGATTTTGACAGCCTTCAAGATTAAGCCAGAGCTGAATGACTCTTGAAAGCTGCACATTTCATTTTGATAGATGCATTAATGTGGATCCTGAGCTGCTATGACAACCTGACTGAGACACTATTTTGGGAGATTGATATTCGCAGATGATTAGCTTTCGCGAATGGCTCAGTGGATGTCGGTGTTAAAGCATTTTGAGCACCATGGTAATTCCATCATAAGTGTACATCTATAGCTTATATGCTGCACACAAAATGATCTTAACTACTGCAATGAACTGTCTTACACATGGGTTTCCTGAAGAGCTAACTACTGTACTGCGGTCAGTGTAATTACAGCATTCCGTTTTTAAACTGACATACAGCAGAGAGATGTTTTATTGCGCTTTAACCACCAAGCTCTTTGATTAAAAGATAGATGGAAGAAAAAACACATTACCAGAGTCTGTCTGTGTGTCTGTCTGTCTGTCTATCTGTCTGTCTGTCTGTCT
>CAIGQW010053321.1:8254363-8302162 GCA_903798125.1 Danio choprae
TAATTTGATGAGCATTTTAATAGGCTTAAATGGACAATTCATTACCCATCATCATTTATGCACCCTTTATTTGTTTCAAACCTTTATTATTTATTTCTTCTGTTAAACAAAAAAGAAGATATTTTAAAAAATGTTGTAAACTTGTAACCATTGACTTCCATAGTGTTTGTATTTCCTACTATGGAAATAAATGGTTACAGGTTTTGAGTTTCTTCAGTATATCTTATTTTGTGTTCAACAGAAGAAAAAAACACAAACAGGCTTAGAAACCAGTTGAGGGAGAGAAAATTAGGAGTACATTTTTTGATTTTTGGGTGAATTACCCCTTTAAGCACTCAGTGAATGCATTTGGACTCGATAGATTTTGGGCAGGGTTTTTTACAAAGTCAGTGACATAATCAATTATGTCAGCTTGCACATTTATAGTATTATCACAGAGTCACATATAAATATGGATCAAAGAAGAACATTTATATAACTTGAATATTCTTTAAATACCATCATTACAGCATGATTGCGTTTACCTGAAACCTTCTGCATTAGTCTTAATTGTGAAGTAGATTTCACATTTACAATTAAGTGAAATTGTTCTATCTATCTATCTATCTATCTATCTATCTATCTATCTATCTATCTATCTATCTATCTATCTATCTATCTATCTATCTTAATGAGATAGATGCATATTTCAGACAGCTGGCTACAGAAGCACTTCCACTGTTTGTTATCAGGACAAAAGCGGGAAAACACAACAGTCCCGTAATTCCTCACGCTCAGTTAAACAGACTGGGTGGGTCTGGTTGTAAGAGACCTTTGTGATACACTGGGTCGAGGCCAGGCCAAAGACACACAAAGAGGACATCTTTTATTCTCTTTCTCTCTCTAACTGACTTAGTTTATGAATTGGCATTGTGTCTTCTACATCTATATTTTCCCTTACTCTTCCAGTCATTTCTAGGACCCTGCAGAAACTCTTTTTTCCAAACTCATATTTTATTTGTCACTCTCTTATTTTAATGTTTTTTTCTTCTAACCCACTTCAGGAGATTAGATTGTATTTAAGGCTTTTAGCTCTGAACTCAATAGGGCGGTGATGTTTTATATTGTGCATTACATAACTGGCACTGTGACAGATTAATATTTGTTTATAAGCATTTGTCAGATGTAGAGAGTTTTCGCTGTGATTGTTTTAATTTAGAAAAATGTCATTATGTTGAGATGTCAGTCAGCATGGCGATTTGCTTGCAGTTTGACTTTTGTGACTATTGCACACGTAGATCTTTCCAAGTTACACATATTCTTCAGTGCTCAAGTAACAAGTGAGACCATAATTACGAGAGAGCATTGAGTGATACATTAAGAGTGTGGCATAGTATGGAGAAAAACAAGCCCTCCTTTTAGTTACCTAGTTACGCATTTTGTATGGAATGGTGAGAAATCTGTACCATTTAAAAGCTTAGGGTTTAGTAAAAAAAAAAAAAAGAAAAGAAAATGAATAGTGTTTTTCAGCATGGGTGCCTTTATTTGACCGTAACAATGTGTATAATGTAGTATTAATGTTAGTAAAATTCATATTAATGTTTCTTGAGTGACAAGCATGTTTGAATGATAGATTAGAATGAAGAACAGTGTTTCTGAAGACCTAAGTAATGGCATCTGGAAATGTAGCTTTGAATAACAGGACTAATTTACAGAATATTTTTAGAAATTTAGAAAGAAGCAATTACGTTCTGTTTAAATACTATGATATTTAATTTTTGAATAATATTTCACAAAATCACTGCTTTCTTAGGCGGTTCATTCTGCTGTGGTGACCCCTGATAAATAAGGGACTAAGCTGAAGGAAAATGAATACAATTTAATTAAATAAATGCAGCATTAATGAGACTAAAAAGTATTTGAAGCGTAAATTATATATTCCATCAGTCGCTTAATTTATTGTATCCAAATAGAATTCAGTTTCAGTATTCTATTAAATACTAAGAGATTGCTTGAAATACTTAAAACCAAAAGGCTGTAGTATAATTTCAACACTGTTAGTATTGATGACAAATAAAGTAATCCTTCACACAATATTTCTCTCATTAATTATTCACATTTCAGTACATGCTGAGAACCTAACATTGTTCAATAGGAAACTGTTTATCCAGTCAGCTAGTTGGGACAACATATTACTTGTATGTATATTTAAAGTAATTTCCTTGTATCTGTAGGCCAGACACACAGTTGCAGTTTTTCTGTGCTACATTATTTTCATGTCTCTTTGTCTGTAAGTCATATAATTAGAGCTGTCAGTTAAAAGGAGGGTTGACCCAAAAATAAAAAAGCACTCACTTACACAAAGTGGTGGTGATAAGTCTCTCTTTTTTTCTGTTGAACACAAAAGAAGATATTTTGAAGAACGTTGGTAACTGGTAGCCATTGACTTCCATAAAAAAAAGATCTACTTAATATTGTCATCAACTCTTCAAGCTAATCATATACATATACGTCTAAAGATCATAGGCTTATGTGATAATGGTTCTTCATGTTCCTGCCGGTTGTGCTGTTGGCAGGTGCCGTCGGATGACTCGGTGGGCTTGTTGGCGGAGCCTCAGGTGGCCATGTTCTGTGGGAAACTCAACATGCATATCAACGTCCAGAGTGGCAAGTGGGAGCCGGATCCAACTGGCACCAAGAGCTGCATCGGCACCAAAGAGGGCATCCTTCAATACTGCCAAGAGGTAATGAGAGAGAAAAGAGATATGAAACGAGACGTGCGAATACAATAATCTCTGCTGCGGTGTCATCATTAGTCGTCAATAGCTCATGCAGATTGTAAAACATTATTGTATCGTGATTACTTAAGTAATTAAAGTCAATTATATAATGACTGTCAAAGTAATTAATAGCCATGGGGATTCTGAGCGTTACGTAAGCAAGTCAGGTTGTATTCTGTGGCTGACTAATATGAGATTCTTTTCTGATAACTGATGCCGTTGTCAAGGTAGCAATGTGGCAGATAGATGATATAGTTCAAATATACTGTTATGTTAAAAATATGGAGTAGGAATTTGGTAAAGAAATGAATAAAGCCACAGTATTGACATTTATAATGTTATAAAAACATGTCTATTTTAAGTAAATGCTGTTATTTTATTTTCTGTACTTTAGAGAATTCTGAATTCTTAAATTTTCCACAAAAATATTAAGCAACGCAACTGTTTCCAACATCGATAAGAAATGGCTCTTGAGCAGCAGTTACAATGATTTCTGGATTTTGAATGTGAAATGGAACAAAAGGCTGGAGTAATGACTGCTATAAACTCAGCTTTGGCAATACAGGAAAAAAAATTATTGTAAAATATATTAAAATAGAAACTATGATAACACTTTAGTTTAAGTCACAATTTATGCTTTTAATTACTGACTTGTTATCTGCCTATTATTGCAATATTAACTGTTTTTTTAGTAGTTATAAAAGTATGAGTATTCTACATCCCTAATCCTACCCAAAACCTAAATTCAACTTCCACCTTACTAATAGGCCATAATGGTTAATGATTTGGTAATAGCATAAAAATTGTCTCTTAAAATAAAGTGTTACCGAAATTATACATTTATTTTAACTGCAATATTTTACAGTATTACTGTTTTAACTGTGTATTTTGAGAAGAACAAGGGCCTTTCAAAAAACATTATTACCTGGCTGTCTTGACTACTTTTCTGATTGGTCAATCGTGACATTCCAAGGTATGTTATTCCCAGTTAACAACCTCTAAATAATGCAGACTTATCCGGGAACTTTGAATCACCTTGACCGTTCGTAAATACATTAAAATCTATATACTTACATCCACATTCCTATGTATCGGCCTTGCGTCGTGCTGCAGAAAAGCTTTTCAGGCATTATTCTGCAATAACAACCTCCCTTATCCCTTACTTAAAAGCCAAATGCAAATATCTAATTAGCCAATCACATGGCAGCAATTTAATACAGTCCGGCATGTAGACGAGATCAAACGGATCTGCTCAAGTTCAAACTGAGCATCAGAATGGAAAAGAAAAGAGGTTTAATTTACTTTATTTCAGAAACAGCTGATCGGGTGAGATTTGCATGCAGTTAACTTCACAGTAAACTTCACAGAAAATGGTCCAAAAAAAGTGGGTGAAAGTGCCTTGTTAATGCCAGAAGTCAGGGAAGAATGGCCAGACTGGTTTGAAATGATAGAAAAGCGACAGTATCCAAAATACTTGTTACAACTGAGTTCTGCAGAAGAGCATCTCTGAAGGCACAACATCATGTCAAACCTTAAAAACACATGAGCTACAGCTACAGAAGAAGAGCACACTGGTCACACTCCCATCAGCTAAGAACTGTAAACCAACACTACAATTCACAAGGGCTAATAAAAAGTTGGTCTGGTCTGGTCTTGATATCCGCTGTGACATTTGGCTGATAGGATCAGAATGTGGCATATTAACTGTCCAGACTGCTGGTATACCCATCTTGTGAGAGCTACTTCCAGCAGGATAACATGCCACAAAACTCTAACAACTCAAACTGGTTTCTTGAACATTACAGTGGGTTCACTATACTCCAATAACCTCCACCTACACCAGATATCAATCTAGTAAAGCACCTTTGGGATGTGCTGGAACAGGAGATTCGCATCGTGGATATGCAGCTGACAAATCTGCAACAACTGCTTGATTTGATCTTATAAATATTGACCATAATCTATGAGAAATGTCAAGTTCAAGTTGAGGTTTATTGTTGCCAGCACTTTGAAATGTATTACAATCTATAGCATGAAGAACTAAGGCAGTTCTGAAGACAAACAGAGTCTTCAGAGAGACAAACTAGCAAGGTGTACGTAATAAACTGGCTGGGGCACGTTCGAGCTCAAACCGTTGCTCCGCTTTTTGCTATGGTTTCTGGGTTAAACGACAACTGCATCGGGATGTCAAAAATGTCAGCCCAATCAGCAGCAACATACTGTATATATGAATTACGCGGTATTAAAGGGACAGATCGCATAATGGGTTTAAGTAAAGTGGCTTACGAATGTTTCCAGTACCACACTGCAGTGAAGATATTAGAAAACACTTTTGTCATAAGGTTTATAGGAACACAATTGGTTATCAACATAATGATGTAGTTGTTTATGTTTTTAATCTTCATTGCATGATAAGTTTATTAATATACCAAATTTCGTACACAATGGTAATTAAGTGCTTTAGATAAAAATGAGAAGGAATTTTAAAAAAGTAAGAACTTCATGTTAAATCCTTTTACTCAGAACTGATTACCAAGAGATTAAAGAGATAATTAAACAGAGTTCTGTAAAAAGAACACAAATAATGGCCTTGTCATTTGCCATAGTTGCAACTCATTATCTGAGCATTGTTCAACGCACCACTGTTTTCATAAAAAAAAAAAAAAGAATGATTTACAACATTTTGTCAGGGCTGAATACAGCCTTTGTTGATGTATGTTTGCAAAGAGGCCTGCTGAAAAGTTCTTTAACTAAATATGTTCAGTCATAAAATTTGAGTTTTGGCTTTAATAAAAATCAAAGCATGAGTATGAGTATTGATCTGAAATAACTATATTAAAATATTTCCCTTTTTTTGCCAAAAGATTATTATTTTTTTAATTCTTTTAATCATTTAGTCGTTTTCCCAAGGTGTAGATACTCAATCTTTCATTAATTTGTCACCAATACATCACGTTTCGACATTCTGATATGTAAAACCTACTTTTCACTATCCAGTCACTTCGTAATAGATCAAATCAAGGTCTCTTCTCTTTTTCTCTCCTCACTCCTCACTCTCCTCGCCTGTTTCACTCGGAAATAGGTCAGATTATAAAAGTAAAATGGGTTGCCAATGTCTTTTCTGTTCACTCGAACAACAATTTGTACCTTGTCTTGACTCCCACAGGTATACCCAGACCTCCAGATCACTAACGTAGTGGAGGCCAACCAGCCCGTGAGCATCCAGAACTGGTGCAAAATGGGTCGCCGCCAGTGCCGCAGTCACACGCACATTGTTGTTCCCTACCGCTGTCTGGGTATGTATGTGTGTTCACATAAAGAAAATCCTTCAACGTGACACTTACATCAGAACACTCTGCCACTCCTGGGGTATTAACCTGGATTTGTGGAACATTAAACTAATGCTTTTAGCACGGCTCTTGTTCGATTTCCTATCATCATTCTGCATCAGATAAGACGAGATTCATTAAAACGCCATCAACATTTGCTCAGGATGCTTTACACATCAGCAGAAATCTATTCGATCACCTGCTGAGCAAATGTTTGTTTTTTTTAGTTGGTGAGTTTGTCAGCGATGCCCTCCTCGTCCCAGATAAGTGCAAGTTCCTGCACCAGGAGCGAATGGACATGTGCGAGAGTCATCTACACTGGCATACAGTGGCCAAAGAGGTCAGCGGTCGCACCACATATACATTTACACTTTCACTTATTAATAAACTTGTTTTCTGCTATAATATGTGCAAAAACAAGTCAGATAAGACATTTCTGGTTCTGGATCTGGCGCCTACTTTAGTTTATATCAATCTTTTATGCTACTGAAAATGTGTTTGAAGGGACAGTTCACCTAAAAATAAAAATGACCTCATCATTTGCTCTCCCTCATGAGGTTTTAAACCCTTATGAGTTTCTTTCTTCCATTTAACACAAAAGAAGATATGTTTTAAAATCCTGGTTGCTGGCACACATTGACTTCTATAATAGGAAAAAGATTACTATGGAAATGATGGCAAATTTTTTTTGTTAAGTGAGGTATCCCTTTATATTCATTCATTCATTTTCTTTTCAGCTTAGTCCCTTTATTAATCTAGGGTCGCCACAGCGGAATGAACCACCAACTTATCCAGCATATGTTTTACGCAGCGGATGCCCTTCCAGCCGCAACCCATCACTGGGAAACATCCACACACACCCATTCACACTCATACACTACGGACAATTTAGCTTAGCCAATTCACCTATACTGCATGTTTTTTGGACTTGTGGGGGAAACCGGAGCACCCGGAGGAAACCCATGCAAACACGGGGAGAACATGCAAACTCCACACAGAAACGCCAACTGACCCAGCCGGGGCTCGAATCAGCGACCTTCTTGCTGTGAGGCAATTGTACTACCCACTGCCCCATCCCTTTATATATATATATATATATATGTATATATTATGAGGTTTACTGTTAACAAATATTCTGATATACTGTTAAAAAATATAAAACTCATACTTTGTTCATCATGTCTGAATGTGATTCTGGGTGAATGCATTTCTTCCTTTGTTACAGAATAAACATAACATTAAAATGACAGCAATGAGAAAACTGCTGTTAAGAAATCTGATCATAGCGATGTGAATGTTTGGACAAGCTCTGCAGTTCGTCACTCCAAAGTAAAGTTAAATCATGATTATGTATATATCATTTTATACAATAGATAATGCTAGCCTTTTTACAGTATTACACATAAAAACAGTGGCAGCCTGGTGTTCAATTAGAATTACTGTTCGGTTTCTGCTGTTAAGCAGCTTTTTGCTGTTTGTTTTTACTCATGGATTTCGACAAACCGAATGGTGGAAAAAAATGATCCAGAGATGATTTACAGATCAAATGCAGTGCCACAGAACCACATTCAACTTTTTACATAAACACCGCGAGCTAATGGCAGTTCAAAGTCATTTACCAGCCAATCTAGAGAAGCTGTTCCAAATTCCTGAAAAAAAGCTTAAAAACTTTGTTATGGCCTTATTTCAATGCTATTGCTTGTACAAGTGTAAATTATGACCCTAGACAACAAATCCAGTCTTATATTGTACGAGTATGTTTTTGGGAATAGTTTGGTTCAAAATTCTAGATTTTTCTTTTATACCCAAAATCATTACAATATTAAGTAAAGATCATGTTTCAAGATATTTTGCAAATGTCCTACTGTGTATTGTGTTCCTAGTGTCCCTATGTAATGTGCATTGCTAAGAATTTAATTTGGACAACTTTAAAGGATTAATTCGGAAATTTGTACTTTTTGAACCCTCCGATTCCTGATTTCTCAAACATTGTCCTGTCCTAACAAACCCTACATCAATGGAAAGA
This sequence comes from Danio choprae, assembly GCA_903798125.1. Lineage (NCBI taxonomy): Eukaryota > Metazoa > Chordata > Actinopteri > Cypriniformes > Danionidae > Danio > Danio choprae. The sequence continues at coordinate 8,262,478 of CAIGQW010053321.1, forward strand.
TTATTTATTTAGCTTTCAGATCTTTTATAAATCTCAATTTTTAAAAAAAAAGTGTCGCTTATGACTGCTTTTGTGGTCCAGGGTCACATATATGCTACAAATCTTTAACACAAAATTCTAATCTTGTGTATTTAATGTAGAAAATTGTAAACACTAATATTATTCATGATATTATTTCTTGTTAAACAAAAGACTTGCACATCTGAACATATACATCCTACTTCCACATTAAATCATGGTGCAAGAGCATTATAATTGAATATGATGTATAATTCATCTCTCATAACCCACGAGTGTGTTCCACATATAGCTGGATGATGACTCAGCTCCTCATTCCTCTCTGGTTTTATTTGCATGTGTCTGTGCCTCTGCAGTCCTGCGCCGATCGCTCCATGAATCTGCATGATTATGGTATGCTGTTGCCGTGTGGAATCGACCGTTTCCGGGGCGTGGAGTTTGTGTGCTGCCCAATGGAGGAGCAGAAAGACTTAGACAGTGAGGAGCAGGAGGAGGCTAACTCTGATGTGTGGTGGGGCGGTGCTGAGACTGAGTACACCGACGCCAGGTAGATTTTTTAAATACTTCATAGAACATTGCATATCATTTTGTTTGTATTGATTTGACAGCATACATTTTTATGAGAGTAGTGCTCCATGTTATATATAAATATACATATACAGATACATATATTTGGATCATTCATTCATTCATATAATGACTGTATGTTAAGAGTTTGTTAATGATTAATTTGTCACTGCTAAATAAATTGCATTATTTACAAACCATTTAAAAGTGGCTGGTGGCTTTTAAGAATAAATAAATGATTACTAGACTATTATATAATATGTATAAAACATAATAGTTATTCTGTATGTCAATAAATGCTTTATTAACACAAATTCCTACAGTTTTGTGAGCTCATCTAACGTGAGGACTGTTTGTGCCTTGTATTCATTTCAAGATACAAAAAAGAAACTGTGCAGCTGTATCAAATGAAACATAAATCTTCGCAATCTTATCTAAATATAAAATGAGTGTGCAGTTTAAACATTGCCGAGTAACAGTGCCAAAACACAACATAAAATGCGATAAAACAACAATATAATAATTTCACAATAGAACAATATGATGAAACATTTCATTGGTTCAACTTTTTGCAATTCCAAAGTATGTTGTAAATATGTTTATATCTGACCTAATTATACTGTATGTCTTGCAGTGTTTAAAACTACTAATTAGTTTAATTCTAATTAAAAATAAAATGTTGAATCCTCATATCTTTACGTGTAAATCTCTTCATTAATCTCTGCATCACAGCGTGCTGAAAGAACAGGTCACAACCAAGCCTGAGCCTGCAGTGACTGAGGATGATGAGGATCTCAACAATGAGGAAGAGGAAGTCTGGGACAACGATGAAGACGGTGACGGTGAGGATGATGAAGATGAGGAAGATGAAGATGATGAAGATATAATCGATGAGCAAGACACCAGCGAACAGACCTCCAACATTGCAATGACAACCACCACCACCACCACAACAGAGTCCATAGAGGAGGTCGTGCGAGGTGAGAGTTGTGTGCATGCATACTGGTAATATACTAAACAATCTGGTAATATACCGGTCAAAAGTTTGGGATCATTCAAACATGAAGAATTGTTGCTCAAAAAAACATTTCTGATTATTATCAATGTTAAAAACTTTGTTGTGCTGCATCATTTTTTGTGGAAACCATGATATATTGCCTATACATATATATATCAAAAATTAGCATTCAGAGTAATAATTTTAACCATCATATATTACCTATACATATATAATGAAAATGAGCATTCAATGTAATAATTTGATGGCGCAAGGACTCAAATCAAAGTAAAGACATTTATTATGTGAAAACTGACTAATGCTGTTATTTGGAAATGTCTGTTTATCAAAGAGTAGACTGAATATGGGGTTTCCAGAAGTATATTAATCATATTAAAAATATATTTCCAACATTGAAAATAAGCTATCAGTTCAAACTCAGCACGCATGAAGAAACCATAGGTGCATAGGAGAAATTCACCATGTAAAAATGTGTGAAAAGCAATCAAATATACCCGCACACTATCAATAATTGTTCAAAGATGTATTAAATGTAATGCTTCTTTCTCCTGACCTTCATCAGACATACGCATACCTGTCAACCCTAAGTATTTTCTCGTATTTCTACCGTATTTTTTATATTTCTATTAAAAGTGAAAGTAGCATCAAAAAGCCGATCTCAAATGTGATATACTTGCAAGAGCTGTTCAAGAGGATTATGCTTTTGCTTCATATTGGCTTGAAAGCACGTTGAAATTCAAATTAAAACAGCCGCATTCACTCCCTTTCCATTAAAGTTATGCATCGACCATCACCCTTCCTATGCAACCTCTGAATCAGTCATGTAAATCAGTCTTAACGGTGCTGACTGAAGGACGCACTACGTAGTGATAAAGACACTGTTCCCAGATGAGCTTCTGTACAGGCGATTTAAAGAGGAGCGAAAGTGGACACTTTTGGATTTGGGTGTGTTTTTAAACAGACAAGTACACTTTATAATATGTAAACATTATTTTTAAACACAAATAATTTGTCTTTAATGAGCATAAACAGTTATGAAAGCTATCGAATGCATACATGCATATATACATATATAAGCATTACATTTAATAAATCTTTGAGCATGTATTGACAGTGTGCAGGACTATTTGTTTGCTTTTTGCACATTTTAACATTGAAAATAAGAACATCAATTACAAATGATTGAGCACCAATAATAAATGATCATAATAGTGGAGTAAATCAGTGAGACTGGAGTAATGATGCTGAAAATGTTGCTTTGGGTCCCAAAAATGAATTACATTAATACAAATATTACAGAATATTAATTATTGTTTATTTTGTAAATAAAATGGAACCCTGATGAGAGAAATTTTTTTATTTATTTCAACTTATTTTGAAACATCCCAAAAACAAATTCCAAACTTGTGACCGGTAGTGTGTATTTCAGTTGTACATTTCAGGATCCAGTGTGCAGTTCCTAGAATGCACTGGATAGGCAAAACAAAACTAAAACTTCTTGAAATCAAGAGTGTCTCTTCCCCATTAGCGGTGTGCTGGGCCCCTGCTCGGTCAGGGCCGTGCCATGCCAAGCTGCCCCGCTGGTATTTTGTGGCAGAGAAGGGCCGATGCGCCTCCTTCACCTTTGGGGGCTGCGGGGGAAATCGCAATAACTTTGATTCAGAGGAGTACTGCATGGCTGTCTGCAGCAGCAGTGTGTGTAAGTCCAGACGTCTCCTCAGAGGAAGTTCCGCTCTCTAACCAGCACCTCGTGTCATTCTCACTTTCTTCGCTTCACTCGTTGCCAAACTCACAAACTCAGCAGATGGCTGGATGCTTTAGCCTGCATGGATTACAGGTCTCTGTGAGGTGACTGTACAGCCAGAGCATCTAGTTCTTTTAGTTTAACCTCCTGTGCTTTTTCCCCCTGCGCACACAGGAACTTTGCTTATTCTCTTCATCCGCATTTCCTGAATTCACTAAACATGTCAAAAGAAAATATATGTTTGTGTTCAATCACTATTGAAAGTTATAAAGAAAAAAATGACTGAATTCACTTTCATAAAAGTTCAAAAAAAGAACAACAGTAATACATGCATGCATAAACACATACATAAATGTGGCCTGCATACATACCTAGGCAATAATCATATTTACTACACGAGTGACATATTAAAAATGATTGTTTTGCTGTATTTATCAGGCTCTATAATTTTTACGTTTTATTTTTAAAGGCATTTGCAAGAGATGATGACTTGATTTAACTAGAGATTTTCATACTAAGTGGAGATGAAAATCTGCGTATTACTAACTATTGGATTACTATTACATATATAATTACATACTGTTCACCATGAACGTGTTGTTTAGTGAAACAGGTTGATAAGCAAACAGGATTTCGATTGATTAAATTATTAAATGAAGTTATTTTCTCACAAATGCTTTTTATTTAGCATAGTAATGCCTCTCCTTCGTTGACATCCATTATAAAACAGCCTCTGGTCTAACGTTAGCATTAGCCACAATGCCTTTTCAGTATTTTGATTTTCAGCTTGTCATCTATTGGCTTTGATGTGACTTCACAATGGCACATGAAATAAATTGTCAAGCATGAAAGATTTTTTAGCACATGCTAACCAGAACATGTAAATAAGTGGGCGTGGCTAACTCACAGGCAATGTGTGTGAGCCTGAGCAAGACGCTACTCAAGAGACAGATCAGGTCAACAATCTGAGGTGAACTTTTGTTTGTCATTTAGATGAACTGTTTTGGATTGCTGACTTGAAACTGTGAATGTGAGTACAGAATATCTTTGTGTACAATATCCCTCAGCTAGTAAACAGTCACTTGTGTAGCATTAGCCTCTGCTGACTAACAGCCTTCCCCAGGTCCTAATGCCCCCATCACCCCCCCATACTACTGTGATTGAATATTATCTTATTTCGTTGTCTTTGCTGATGCAGAATTAACACTCAGAACCTTGTAGTTTGATTCACACACAAATTAGGAAAATGAATCAGTTTTTTGAATGAATCCTTCAAATATAATAATCTTTCAAAAATTCATGTTATTTCAAAAATGCAAGTTATCAATATCAGTTATATAAATAAAATACTAAAGTTGTTCAAGTATGTAATAGTTGCTGTATAAAGTGTTTTCTGAGTCAGTGGTATCCTCCAGAGATCCTAGGGAGTAGATACTGACAGATTTGATAGGCTGAGTATTTGTTTGTGCTTGTGTCTGTTTCGAGAGCGCCTGCATGTCAGTGTGTGTGTTTCTGAATCTGCTGAGCACTGCAGTACTGGATGTGCCTCTCTCTCTGGGCGTGTGTGTTTATCTCAGTGTGTGGCCAGTGATAGAGCTGCAGTCGGCCTCTGGTCAGACCGGTCTGTGGCAGTGGTTCAGTGAGCGCTTTCTGCTCGGTTAAGCACAATACTGGACGCTGTGGGAAAGTGACAGCAGAGCAGCCCTCATCCTGACAGGGCATATTCCTCACAGCCGGGCTGGCTGTTCCCGCATGCTAGCTGTCAGAAATTGTCACAGCAGCCTCACAGGAGCTGATATACAATTCACACACACACACACACACACCCCATTTACTTACAGTGACACAATAAAGTATTATACGTTTAAAAATATCACTGCATTGCAGAACAGCATACCAACTAGCAATACATTTAAAGTTTGTGCTATATTTAAGTTGGTATGCTATGCTGCAATGCAGTGATATTTTTAAAGATATAATGCTTTTTTGTGTGTGTAACACTTTATAAACATAGCATTACAAAAAAATACATTTCACAAAATAAAATGTCTTAAAACAATAGAAAATTAAGACAAAAGATTAGTTTTGTTTATTAGTGGAACTTGCGTGTCTTTTGAACTCATTTGGATTCCCCTTTTAAATTCCTGTTCTTACTCTGCTTTAATAATTTATTCACTTTATAGCTCCCTTATGAGAAAACTCAGAATTTTGGGATTCAGTCATAAAAAATTTGAATTTATTGCTTAATACAAAATGTCACATAATTTGGCAAACTGTGGACTAAATTTTAAAACAAAATAAAGTAGGACTGTACTCATAATCAGATCTATATGTAAACTGTTGGCATATTAAACCACAAAACTATTTAAATATGAATTATGCATGCTCTCTGTGCAAAAAAGATGCCATTGTTTATTATACGGAACATAGTAAAACTTTATTTAACAAATAATTATATATATTTTTATATTCAAATTTTAATAGGAGACGGTTCATTCCACTGTGGCGACTCCTGATAAATCAGGGACTAATCCAAAGTAAAATGAATGAATGAATGAATTTTAATAGGAATAAAACTAATAGAAAAAAAATTCATCTCATTCAAAATATGTAGTTTTTTTTACATTTGTTTCATTCTTTGGGGTTTAAATATGGTTATATTTGATTATTTCTTTACTTCTTTGCAGGATCCTTATCACATACATGATATTTTCTAATGCAGCAGCATTCATTTTTGTTTACATTGAAAACACTTTTCTTGGTCACGCATACAGATCTTCCATTTCGTACAATTTCCAGCATGAAAACTCTTTCAGCTCTCTGAGTCTACTTTCAACCTCTTGCATTAGAGCAACCTTTGGCAAAAGCAATCGCGCGCAAACGTTTCTGTCTCTGCTAACCAATTTTAACCTGCACCCGAACTAGCAGCTCTTTCCCAGGAGTCTTTGCTCTCTTTGCCGCTAGGAAGATTCTCTAGCTCGCATTTATCTGTCTTTTTTTGTGTGACTCTCATTGAACAAGACTCATCTCTCTCTCTAGTGCCAACCATGGCCCCGAGCCCTGCTGATGCGGTGGATCGTTACCTGGAAGCTCCAGGAGATATGAACGAACACATGCGCTTCCAGAAGGCAAAGGAGAGCCTGGAGGCCAAACACCGAGAGAGAATGTCAGAGGTGAGAACATCAGTAGATTTATTACCCTTCAGTTATATGGTAGGAAATTACAAAACAGCGTGATGGTAGAAGACAGGGTTTCTGCAGGTTTCACAAAGTCAAATTTAAGACTTTTTAAGACCATGAATAATATAATTTCAGACGTACATAGGGCTAAACACCAAGGGCTCTATTTTATAGATCTAGGCGCAAAGTCCTAAAGCACAGGGCTCAAAACCATTAATGGCCGAATCCACTTTTGCTATTTCAAGGATGGAAAAATACAGTTTGCACCCTCAGTCGCATGGTCTAACAGGGTTGTGCTTATTCTCTTAATGAATTATGGGTGTGTTTTGAGCATAACCTGCGTTAAACCAATCAGAGTGTCATCTCCCATTTCTTTTAAGAGTCAGGTGTGTCGTGCCATGATGCATTTGCTATTTACACGCGGACTTTGTAAGTGAAAAAACTGAACGCTTCACTAGTGAGAAAACAGTTTAACAGACCATCTGCAGCACGAGGATAAAGAATGAGCCTCCTCCATTTGGCCTCTTTACTTTTTCTTTACTTTTACTCTTTAATTTACTCCTTTACTTTCATGGATAAGGAAACGGTGTTGTACACATTCCACTGAAGACATCTATTAGCCTACATATTTAATTGAGTTTGTTAAGCGCTAAGATTTGTTTCAAAACTATTTCTAAATTTAGTTCTAATTTACAGCAAACTAATAAATGAACAATAATAACGAAGTGTGGTCAAATTAGTTATATCCAAACACGCGTCCTATTCTTACGCCCCATATGGTGATGCATACGTCTCCAAAACCCGACAGGTGGACAAATCTAAACTGGCTTTTATTAAAACAAATATAAATATGCATATAATAAATAATACTAATAATAATAATAACATTATACAAATGTAAATTGTCATGAATAAACTGAAAAAGCCTCCCCGAGATGAAGAAGGCATAGAGGTAGTGGTTTTTATATTTATGTCGAAAATAATAATTTTTGTAACATTTTAATCCTTTAGTTTTTTTTTTACGTGTAAAGATATTTGTGTATTGCTGTACATCCTGTGTGTATTAAGCAATGTGTAAGAGTTCGGACCTGCATAGGTGCATAACTAATGCGCTCTTGCGCTGGACTTTAGTCCACCTTTTAGTTGGTCAATGGCACAGTCTATTTCAGATCTTCAAAACAGCAGTGCACCAACAATGCGGCTTAACACACCTCCTTTTTAGACCGGAACACCCATGAGTGCACAAAGTGGCGCATATGGATTCGCTATTTAAACAACATGGAGCAAAACGTAAAAATTATGGTTGCGCTGGTTTGAAAATAGCAACAAATCGCGCCATACACATCTTGCGTTTTATTGCACCAGGTGTATGATAGGGCCCTAAGGATTTTTTTAATCACCCAGCAGAAAACAAAATTACTTGCCCCATCAAAAAACTAATTGTAATTAGTTATTTCTTAGCCACATATTTTTAATAATGTGTGAAAACAAGCAGACCCTAGTTGCATACATACATTTCTTTTCAACATAACTTAAATAAAACTCTTCAAAAACTACGTAGTTTTGCTAAAGGTTTTATTGAGATGCATTGCTGGTGATTGGATGTGTGTTGAATTGATTGTGTAGCTTTACGTAAACGAAGGAAAATTAAGACCTGCATAATTATAAAATAATTTAAGACCTACAAGACAATATTTCAGTGAATTTAAGACTTTTTAAGCCCTAAAATTTTGTTTTTGAAATTGAAATTCGAAGACTTTATTAATACCCAGCGGACACCCTGAGAAGAACTGGGAAATAGTACTAAAACATTGACAGCATTCTATAAATGAACAATAGTGCATGAGTGCCATGCTGATAAAAGAATAAAAAAAACAGAGTGTGAGATTGCATTCATTCAGCGGTTTGGTGGCACACTTGTGTAAATAAATATGAAATAACCACTGACTGTGTGAGGAACTAACTTTCTTCAGTTCTGGATTCAAATCTCAGGTTGTCAGTTTAAGAGCTTAGCAAAAGCCTCTGTCGCTAATTCAAAAACGTCACTTTAGAGCTTGTGGAATGCCGAGACTCTTTGGGGAATTATGTAGAGTATTATGAGAGTATAAAGAGAGGATGAATTGTATAAAATTGTAATTAGGATTTGACTGAATTTCTGTGATGTTTGATTAAATATTTACATTCAAAGCAGAGTGATTTATTTTTAGAAAACACATTAGAATAGGTTATTCAATTAAAATCAAGTTTACTTGTAGAGGGCTTTTCACAACAGTTGACAAATAGTTTTCTTATGTATTATAACATTACAGTTGAAGAAAATATGTTGAAATTTAAATTCTTAATTTAACACATTTTTAAACAATAGTTTTAATAACTAATTTATTTTTGTCTTTGTCATGATGACAGTACATAGCAACAACAGTGGTTTGTTCCATAGCCAATTGAAATAATAATAATTCTTAAGTAGGCTAATAATATTGGCCTTAAACTGCTTTTATTCCAAGCAAACTAAAGGAAATAATACATTCTCCTGAAGAAAACATATTCTGCAATAGCAAACACTGTGAGAACTTTCTTGCTCTGTTAGCTTCAAATATTAAGGGTTAATAATTCAGCCTTCAATTGTACATGTACTCTAATTGTCACTTCAGCTACATTTGACCTTTCAAAGGATTCATCAAATTAGGAACTCACCACAACCTGTCAAAATGAATGTTTAGTTGTATAGTGTTACATTTTGACAAGTAGTTTGATGTCAAATTGTGTAAGCTTTAATCACTAAAATTCAAACCATTTATAACACAATCCAGATAAATTGTGGGGAAATAATATATCAACGTACTGATTCAGTTTTACAAACCGTTGCCGATATCCTAAACCACAAAGTACCATATTACCTTTTTTATTTTCGTTGTTTTGGTGTTGGAGATTAATTTGATAACCGTTTTCCTGTCCTTCTTATCCGTGTTCAGGTGATGAGGGAATGGGAGGAGGCCGAGAGACAGGCCAAGAACCTTCCTCGTGCTGATAAGAAGACCATAATTCAGGTGAGCATTCAGCTTTTAATAAATGTGAATGGGATATGCTGGCTGATGATTCATAAGCAATAAAGAGCAGAGAGTAAACAGCGTTTATTGTTAATATGATGTAATGGCTTGTTGGACCTCTTATATAAAAGCACTTAGCGGGGTTGCGGTTTAAGTGCGTTCAGATTTAGTAGTACGGCATACATTTCCCATTAAAGTGGAGGGGGCTTTCAAGGGGATTGAACAGCTTGTGCTATTTTATTCTTGGGGATTAATGAACGTCTGCTGGCTTTATTGGTGTTTTTCTAGCGCTTCCAGGAGAAGGTGGAGTCGCTGGAGAAGGAAGCGGCTGGAGAGAGACAGCAGCTGGTGGAAACGCACATGGCTCGAGTGGAGGCTCTGCTGAATGACCGCCGCCGTCAGGCTCTGGAAAGCTACCTGAGCTCCCTTCAGTCTGACCAGCCTCGGGTACACACTCCTATACTCGACAAAGCAGCACATTCTGCATTCTGTTTGCATATCCAGTAGAAAAGAAAATGGTTTAGTGAACAATTCAATGACTCATAAATTAATCTGTTTAACAAATGATCCATTGACAAACAAATTTTTTATGTAATTTAAGCAGCATCGGGTACACAAACACTGCTATACTTGACAAAACAGCACCGATGGGTTCACTGTAGTCATTTGTTTGTCATGTACAGTAGATTCTGACAAAATGTTAATTGCTGCAGCCTGTTTGCATATGCAGTTCATCTAAATGAATTAGGGGGACTGGTTTAGTGAACAATTCAATGACTCATAAATGAATCCGTTTAAAAAATGACCCATTGACAAACATATTTTTAACTATGCCATTTAAGCAGCCTCTATGCTATAACACTGCTATACTCGACAAAACAGCACAGATGTGTTCACTGTAGTCATTTGTTTAGTTGTAATTTACAGTAGATTTTGCCAAAATGTTAATTGCTGCAGTCTGTTTGCATATGCAGTTCATTTGAATGAATTAGGAGGGAAAATGCTTAAGTGAACGATTGAATGACTCATAAATTCATCTCTTTAACATCTCTTTATTCATTGACAAACAGTTTTTCAACTATGGAATTTAAGCTTTAATCTTTTAGGGATGCATTCTATATCGGTGGCCATATCAATATCGCTTGATACACTATGTTTTTAATATTATTGTTATCGGTATTTTAACAAAAGCATGCCCATATCTTTAACCTTATAAATTATGTTTTATTTCGCCTGGTTGAAGCACTTCAAAGGCTTACTGCTAGCCTCTGGGCTTTTAATTGTCACTTCTGTGATGATGTTGCTAAAGAGATGTCAGTTTTTTTTGTTGTGAAAAAAAAAATGATGCTAGATTTGCGAAATCTGCAAATACGAGGGGTTTTTCATAAGCCTACTGAAGTTTTGCATGAAATTATTAAACAATGAACAGTGTTATCCACAACCAAAAGTCAGCACAACAAACACACTTGAGAATACGAAGAAATTTGACAAGGACAGTGCCAAGGCAAAAGCTATACATGCAAAGCTTTGAAAATGATGGCCAGCTTTCAGCATTGTTGAGGATTTTGGATTTTGTTGGCTTATAAAATTGAAACCACGCTTCTCCCTCCCTAGCTGGCAGAGCTTTTCTGACATTTTATTTATTAGACATGTTTTTTGTTTTGTTTCCTTTTTTATCAGGTAATAGATTTAATATATATATATAAAAGAAGGTTGTCTATAGAAATGAATAGTGAATAAAGTTCACAGATCAGTTCGAACTTTTCTAAAATCAGTTGTTCATTCCATGTGTTTAAGTTTTGTTTTTGCAATAATGCTCAAAAATGTATATTCATATTTATCGGCCGATATATCGGCTATCGGCCTCCAAATATATAGTTATCTGTTATTGATATCGGGCTATCTTTAAATAGCAGCCCATCCCAAGAATCTTTTGAAGAAACAAGTTTTTTTTTGTTCGTTTTTTTTATTGCTTCTTTTCATACACTGTTTACATCTAATTTATGTCCACATTTATGTCCACTTTTGGTATACTCCTGAAATGACCACATTATATTTAGTCAAATGTGTAAAATGTATAAACAAAGGTGTAAACAAAACAGTTTATTTAACTACAGTTAGCGCTTTTGCCTTCAAAATGTTGCTAGCGACAACATTTTTTGTCCTATAGTTAAGATGCTAAAGTTTAAATAAAAGTGAAACCATCAACAAAATCCTGGTTCCAGAAAAAAATTATGAAACATCCTTGCCTGTGCGAAGTCTGTGAACAGTGCATTTTTAATTTGCAGATAAAGTCATTCCGAAACTTTTCCAGATATTTACCGGTATTACTGTGTGAAAGGGGCTTTTGTCTACATTAATACATAAAACCAGCTAAAATTGTGTTCTTTGCCCTCAAAAAACTATTAATCTTAATTTCATAACAGTTATGATTGTAAATGATACATAGAATACCTGGTAATTGTTGCCATGAATATAGCCAATGCTTCTGATATTGCATTCAAACATAAATAAATAAACAAATCGTAACATAACCTAAAAAATCTTGAATTGTGTCCTGTCTCGTACAGCCTCGGCAGGTGCTGAATCTGTTGAAGAAGTATATCCGTGCGGAGCAGAAGGACCGACAGCACACTCTCAAACACTTTGAACACGTTCGGGAGGTCGATCCCAAGAAGGCCTCACAGATTCGGCCATTTGTAAGCTCCTGTCAAGCTGTTCTTTCCTGCTTTAATTATGATTTGTCTAAATGCTTTATAACTTCATTTTGAGCCCCTGTGCTCTTAGGTGATGACCCACCTGCGTGTGATTGAGGAACGCATGAACCAGTCTTTGGGTTACCTCTATAAAGTGCCTCAAGTGGCTAATGATATCCAGGACCAAGTGGGTGAGTGTCAAGTCATTTATTTATATTTGATTGTTTTAATCGCACTTCAGAGAATTGTGTGGAAGAAAGACAGAAAAAATCCAGTTTGACCTGATCTCTGTTAGTGTATATACCTGTGGCCTTTTGCCTTTAATTCAGGACAGTATGTACACAGGGAGGGAAGATCAGGGTGCGAACTACGGGGGAGCTTATTAAGGCATGGGCTCCCCTGCAAACATGATTTGTGAAATTTTGGGGGGTCTCAAAAAATATTGACAATGCGTTATTTTGACGTGCGGTTTCAGTAATGTAATCATGGATTATTATGTGTAAAAGTGCAAACATGCTTTTCTTGTCATGAGCATCAAGGTGTGGGGGCGCTGCGGAGCAAAGTCATCTCAAAGACTGACAGCCAGATGCTTTCATATGGACGTTGAGACACTGCTTATTCATTTCCCGAAACAAATGATGTGACGTTGTGTTTCGTTTTATTTGCGTCATACAGTAGGCCAATACAATGTTCTTTTTTTTAACACCGTGACATTGCTGTAAACATGTTGGACAATTACGCTGAAAGCAGATAAACATGACAAAACGGAACCCCTTTTAAGAGTGCACACTTAGCTGATGATTGGTTATAAAGCTTGTTTGGCATGCTGTCCCGGGAGAGAGCCCTGAGCTCATAGATCCTCGAGCATGGGGCTCCCTCCCGTTTGCAAGGCGAGAACTCCCCTGCTGTAGTAGCTAATGAACAGATAGTGATTGCTCTTGAGATAACTACTTACTAGGAGCATGTCTATGATGCAGATTTGGATTAGTCAATTATTTAAGTTGCTTGTTTTTGGACGGTGGGAGGAAATCGGGGAACCCGGTGGAAACCCACGTGAGCACGGGGAGAACGTGTAAACTCCACACAGAAACGTCAGCTGGCTTGGTAAGGACTAGAACCAGTGACGTTCTTGCTGTGAGGCAACAGTGCTAACCACTGGGCCACTGTGCCACCCATCTAGGAAAGGAGGAGTAGGGGTGGAAGGGGGGATTTTTCAAAACGAAGATGGCTGTGATATGGAACTTAGGGTATTTATAGTGGCTTAGGAATCGTCTGATTGGTGAATCATAAATTGGATAATGCGGGACCAGCCGCAGCAATCATAAGCACGTGATCCTCTCGAAATTTGTTTAGAAATAAACTTTACTTCAATGCTGTTTCTGGCCTAACTGTGGCGCAGTGGATAGCACGTTCGCCTCACAGCAAGAATGTCGCTGGTTCGAGCCTCGGCTGGGTCAGTTGGTGTTTCTGTGTGGAGTTTGCATGTTCTCCCTGTGTTGGCGTGGGTTTCCTCCGGGTGCTCCGGTTTCCCCCACAAGTCCAAAAACATGCAGTATAGGTGAATTGGGTAAGCTAAATTGTCCGTAGTGTATGAGTGTGAATGGGTGTGTATGGATGTTTCCCAGTTATGGGTTGCAGCTGGAAGGGCATCCGCTGCGTAAAACATATGCTGGATAAGTTGGCGGTTCATTCCGCTGTGGCGACCCCAGATTAATAAAGGGACTAAGCCGAAATGAAAATGAATGAATGAATGCTGTTTCTTTCATTTTCGAATTCGCTATTATGTTTTACCGGACTGAAAACTGAGATCCCATGCCATTCTACAGGCCTATGTAAAATAAAAAAGCATATGCTGTCCTTAATGCCATCATGTGGGACTTATAGAGTGAACAGAAAAATGATAGGCTACATGACGAGGTTATTTATTTTTGTTAAGTGAAACATATTCGTGTTTGCTGATTTTATATGAATGTATTCCTCTCACAGAAGCACTGCAGGGGAAATTAGACATCGATGTTCTGTTGTTTAGGCTGCTGTTGTTTGTGCATGTAAAAAATCCCTCAATAGATATTTTCAGGGGTCAAAGAAAGTTATTGATGGGAAAACAAGCGCTTTTTACAGACACTCCTTTACTTTTTTTTGTAAACCAAAACTATCATGGCGTTTTGCTCATTTAGCCTACTTAGTTACAATTATATAAATATTTGTTTTATATTTGTAGATATTTTGTTTGTATATTGCTGTTTAAGGACAGGGATCCTGTGTGTTATATAGCCTACATCATCAGATCAAAGCGCACTTATGTGTTCAGCATTTGCAAGTCCTTGACTATCATAACAACAGCGTTAAATTAGTGTGTATAGCTTCTTTTTTTACAAAGGCATGACATGCACAGCACAGCACGTACATTTACTCATTTTACATGGACGCATTTGATAATATTGTTGTCCATTTTTTTTTGTTGTTGTGCACTTTAGATTGAAGTAGAATCACAAAACAAATCTCAGTCTAAACTGTCACTTCTGATCAATTTAATGCATTATTGCTGAGTAAAAGTATGAATGTGGCGACACAGTGGCTCTCGCCTCACAGCAAGAAGGTCGCTGGTTTGAGCCTCGGCCGGGTCAGTTGGCATTTCTGTGTGGAGTTTGCATGTTCTCCATGTGTTTGCGTGGGTTTCCTTCGAGTGCTCCGGTTTCCCCCACAAGTCCAAAGACATGCACTATAGGTGAATTGGGTAAGCTAAATTGTCTGTAGTGTATGTGTATGGATGTTTCCCAGTACTGGGTTGCAGCTGGAAGGCCATCCACTGTGTAAAACATATGCTGGATAAATTGGTGGTTCATTCTGCTGTGGCAACCCCTGATGAATAAAGGGATTAAGCCATAGGAAAATGAATGAATGAATGAAAAGCATGAATGTGGGTAAAAAAAGGACAATGTTTCGAACGTTTCTAGGCAGTTTCTCTTAACAATATTTTCTGTACAAAAGATCTTTTTATGATGCATGCTGTGGGTTGCTGACAATAGACCCTTTTCACAAGACTGATGATGTAGTTAACCATCATCAGCATTTAAATCCTTACCTTTTTTTACATCAAGATAATAAAAACGTTTGTTCATGTATAAAGCTATACTTTGTATTATTCATCATTGCATCAAATGACATAAAAAACAGAATTGCCATTAAGGCAAGGTGTTTCTAATGCAGCATCTAAGTGTGGGACTGTAAATTTGACATTACTCTCTCGTTCTGGCTGCCGTTATCAGTCTCACACAATTTGTTTCCTTTTATTGAAAGCCAAGAAAACATTACTGTGGAGGTTTTGCTTTTATTATTTAAGCAAATAGGAATACAACAGAAATTGTGGTTCTGTCATTCACTGCTGTCTAAGTTTACTCAACCATGAGGTAAAAAGGGTCCATATTTAAATCTTACCATAAAAATGTTGAAAAGTGTTGGTTTATTCTAGATGGTTGGTAATTCTAGATATTTGAATGCTTTATTTGTACTGTTACTCAAAACTGTATTTACTTCTGTATCTATTTTGTGTAAAGCTTAATTTTGAGAATTAAGTTTTAAAGGCGCTATATAAAAATAAATGATTATTATTATTAAGGAATATGAAATGCTGTGTTTTGTGCAGCGGTGCTGGTTCAGCGTGATCAGGCTGAGGTGACGCAGCAGCTGTCGTCTCTTCAGAGTAAGATGAGGGTCAGTTATGGGAACGATGCCCTGATGCCGGATCTGCCCGACAGCACCACACCACTGGACAGCCTTCCTCCAGAGCAGGACGGCCTGGGCTTCATCCATCCCGAGAGCTTCAACCAGGCCAACACTGACAACCACGGTAAACATCAGCACAATCACTGTACAACTTTTAAAAGAGCCATTTTCATGATCCTTATAAAAAGATATTTAACACCAACAGCTCTTTAGTTATTATTCTTTCTCTGGATTTGCCATTAATTTGAACATGTATTCAGTAAAATATTCGATTGTGTTTTAGTTTGATAACGTGTCATCACAATTTCAGCGTAGAACGTTATTATTTAACAAATTAAAGGATTTATTTGCCGAAAATTACAACAGGTCAATATAAAAACTTTAATGATGTTAGCTAATCAAGTCTGAAGATCTGAAAACGTGTTTAAAATTGACCTACTGTACTTTTATGCAGTTAAATGTTCTAAATAATATTCTTATCTGAAATGTTGATGATCAAATTAAACATAAATGAAGATTTTACTGTAAACATGTTTCTATTAATGGCAAGTTCTGAGAACCGACAACTTTAAGAGACCAGTGGCCTCTTCCTTTTTTTCTAGAGCATTATACTTTATTCATTTTGTGTCGGTAAGAATTTAAGATTTCATCATTTTATTGAACAGGGATACATCGAAGTTACAATGCAGACGTTTTTACATAAAAATGTCCATTTCAAATATAATAAAATTGTATATTTTCAACAAAGAATCCAGAAAAAATGTTTTGAACATTGTTAATAATAATGAATGTTTCAGATGACAAAACCACTAGAGGGCGATGTGTACATTTTTTGCGAATCTGAAATATATTACTTAGAATGTGTTTTTTTTTTTTTGTACATTTCAGATTAAAAAAACAGTAGAGGGCGCTGTTTACATTTCCGTGACTGAAATATATTGCTTAGGTTGTGTTTTTTTTGTCTAGAGCGCGCCGTCTACTTTTTTGCGAATGTGAAATATATTTCTTAGATTGTGAGTTTTTTTGTACATTTCAGATTTTAAAAAAAAACAGTAGAGGGCGCTGTTTACATTTTTGCACATCTGAAATACATTGCTTAGGTTGAGTTTTTTTGTACGTTTCAGATGAAGAAAAAAAACACTAGAGAGCGGGGTTTACATTTTCGTGAATCTGAAATATATTACTTAGGATGCATTTGTTGTATGTTTTAAATGATAAAACCACTAGGGGGCGCTGTTTACCTTTTGTACAGCAACAAGTCGGCATATCAGAATGATTTCCAAAGACAATAACAAGTAATTATGCTAAAAAAAGGTTTGAAAGAGAATGAATACCATTTATTTTTTGTGTTGCTCAGTTGAACCTGTAGATGCCCGTCCAATTCCAGAAAGGGGTTTGCCTACGAGACCCGGTAAGTGTGAACCTAATTTCATTTCAGCTGCCTTTCTTTAATTTCAGATTTAAGAAATATATTCATGTGTGTTTTTAGAGATTCCAAAGGTTCGACTGGACATTGAGGAAAGGCACAACGCTGGCTATGATGTCCGTGACAAGAGACTGGTACAACACTTTGTTTCACTTAACACTGATATATAACATTTATCTCCTTTACAGTGTGTAATAAGCAAAGTGATGTGTTTGTGTTGAATCAGATGTTCCTCGCAGAGGACATGGGCTCTAATAAGGGTGCGATCATTGGGCTGATGGTGGGGGGCGTGGTCATCGCTACCGTCATCGTAATCACTCTGGTTATGCTCAGGAAGAAGCAGTACACCTCTATTCACCATGGCGTTATTGAGGTTAGTCACGTTCATATGCGTTTCCATGAAAGTGTGACGGAATTGAATTTTTAGAAAACAATAATAATCATCAAAGTCAACACAAATGCATGAACGGAAGTGAATATCTGCTAGGCAGCGCAAATAAAACCGAATGTGCGATGTGTTGAATTCATGCATTCAACAAAGGTTCTGTTGTCGGCAATAAAATATTTCATCAACTATAGTCTTGATTTAAATCCTTATTCACTAATCATGATGGACAGCAAACTGCTGTAAGCTATATTGTAATGAAAGTATAAAAATCAAGGCAAATTTAAATTAGTACTTTTTGAAAAAGCTTTTTCCATAGTTATAGTTTGGGATGTCTCATCGTTTAAATATGAATATTTGGGGGAATTAAACAACATTTAGCCACGTTTGTTTGAAGAGGTAGTTCACCCAAAAATGAAATTACCTCATCATTTATTTATTCTCGTTTATAAAACCTTTGAGGTTCTTTTTTTCTGTTGAACCCCAAAACATACATTGTAAAGAATGCTGGTCGCTGGCACTCATTGACTTCCATAGTAGAGAAAAAATTAATATTGAAGTCAACTGGTGCCAGCGACCAGCATTCTTCCCAATATCTTGTTTTGTGTGTTCAATGAAGAAAGAAACTCAAATTGGTTTTGAAGTGAGAGTAAATGATGACAGAATATTTATTTTTTGGTGAACTATCCCTTTTAAAACCATCAGAAGATGGTGGAAAGTCCCTGTCTTAATAAGTGATTCATTCAAATGGCTAACTCGTTGAGGAACTAAACTATTCTACTATCCAAGCTTTGTTGAGAACTATCTTTTTAGACGAAAAACAAATATAGTATATGAAATTTAACTCACTCAATATTTAACTTATTTATTGAACTGTTATATCCGCTTGTTAAGTGTGACGTCATGTAAAGCGGCTTCCAGGTCCAGCGCTCTATCAAACTGTATAGAGACTCAACAAATGGTAATAATAAACGTTTGCAAAGCGATGTTATATTTTCAAAACTTGTTTGGCTTGATCGAGCACCCACCTTCAAGAATTTCCTAGATGTGCGCATACTGATGTTTTTCTTGCTATATATCGCAAATGTAGCATTAGAATAGGTCTGGAAGTGGGGGGAAAAAACACTAAAATGACTTTTTTTTTTTTTTCAGGTGGATGCGGCAGTGACTCCTGAAGAACGTCATCTGGCAAAGATGCAGCAGAATGGCTATGAAAACCCCACCTACAAGTTCTTTGAGCAAATGCAGAACTAAAGATCCACATCATCATCATCCCCCAATATCACCACCATCACCCTCTGCATCAGGACAGAGAAACAGACTGACCCCCACACACAAACACCGGTCAGCTCTGTCACCATCATTGGCTTCCATCACCTTTCATCCAATCAAGCCAGCGCTCACTCCGATTGCACAGAAAAAAATGATGCATCACTGCTGCCCATCTGTCAGCGGCCCTGTCCATCTGTGCGCTTTCATGCCTGTCCATCACAGCACTGTTGCCGAGAATGAAG
Source organism: Danio choprae (assembly GCA_903798125.1). Classification (NCBI taxonomy): domain Eukaryota; kingdom Metazoa; phylum Chordata; class Actinopteri; order Cypriniformes; family Danionidae; genus Danio; species Danio choprae. The sequence continues at coordinate 8,281,798 of CAIGQW010053321.1, forward strand.
CCATTTTCTTTTGCCCATACTGTCCTTCTAAACTTACCCATGATCCTCCTGTCCACCCACATGCTGTAGTTTCGTTTCTCCCTCTCTCTCTTACTTGCTTGCTTGATCATTTTTGTTCCCCTTCCAGAAACGTCTTGAAGCACTTGCTCTTTTGTTTTGCACGTTTCCTTCCTTTTTCCCGGGCACTCAGCTGACGCAGTGCTGTGTTCGTTCGGCTCCAACCACAGACGCAGAATAACGTATTCATCAATACGCTTTCCATTCAGGTTATTTTTTTTCTCTGTAACGAAAAAAATATATATTTAAAAACTAGGAAAAAAAATAATAAATTGTATAAAAAGAACAAAAAAAAAACATTCACAGAGATAAGAAATGAATGTTTGTTTTTATTTTGTGTGTAATATGTATTGAATTAAGGCAGAAATTAGCTGTATCTATATAGTGCATGGCAATTTTAACAGAGAGAGAGACGGTTTCCGGATCCAAATGCAGATTTTTGACCGCTCTCTCTCTCTCATGTAGAGATTTTAGCTGGATTGTACATTTTATTGTCTTCTTGTGATCACATTTTAAATAAGTGAGAGAAAGTTATCAAATAATTCTGCTTGGCTACATCGTCACAAGGACATGTTTTAATGAAAAGTGTGCTCTTTTTTTAATTTTCTTTCCTTTAGACCATGCCACGCACACTTAATGGTTGCATGGGGCTGGAAAAAGATGTATGTATTGTATTATGAAGTGTAATATTAGCCCACGTTTTGGTTCAACACTACGCACTTGGCAGTTTCAATTATTTTTTAAAAGGGGTCTACGATGCCCTATTAGCCTCATGAAGTTTTACTCCATGTCAGGATCTGGTTATGGGGTCTGGATAAGGGAAGGGAGGTAATAGAGTGGTGGGATTTTGCTTCAGAAATAGCCACCATTTTTCAATCGTGTTGTTTTTCATTTTTCAAAAGTTTTGTTTTTTTTGTCCCACTTTCCCCCACTTTGTATTCCCCCCAGTGTCTGTGATATTCACGAACACTTTTCGGGACAGAATCACCTCACCTTCTATCCTCTTTTATCGTTTCACTGAAGTATCTCATAGCACCTTACAGGCCAGAGCAGGTGGGAAGGAAAAGGTATGATAGGAAATAATGAGTCGCTCTGATGTTGATGGAAGTTGTAAAAAATCTGTTGAATGAGACACAGCCATTAAACGAGTCAAACATTGTGCAGTTTTGTCACAGTGCACACTGCTCATTATGTTCCTGTATAGAATTACCTTAGCTCGAAAATCTGGTGTTGTGCTGATTTGTGGACGCTCCAAGCGAGTGTCTGTGGTCAGTAGGGAACAGAGAAAGCTCTTTCTGTGACGTTTTCCTTCGCTATCTATTCCCATCATTTGGCTCAGAAGGGGGAAAAAAGCTTTCTACAACACTGTAACCCATGAATAAAGTTTTGAATGTACATACAAAGTGCTTGCGGTTGCCGTCATTCAGTCAAAGGGTGTGTTTGTGTTTTGTTTTGTTTTCCTGCGGCATTACGGAAGACTCGTGAAATTCAAAATTGTCTCTTTATTGCCCTCTGGTGGACAGTAAAAAGTACCTCACCTTGAGGGAATCGGACACTCGAAAATAAAAAGAAAAAAAAAGAAAAAGATCCTTTACAAATGGAAAATATCAAAATACACTGCGCCCACGTGGCTATCAAAAACATAGAGTTATATACAATGGAAATATAGCCGATGCTACCCTGCAGTCAGAGAACAAGCATACAAAAAACTGAAAGCTCATACGTGATCATCTATACTTTTCTCACATCCACACACACATTCATTCATTCACGCACACAAAGCACACATCTGCTTACAAACCCGCAGTTTTCCCACCCCGGCCCAAAGTCAAATATCAAACCCGGATTGCTCCTGTCTTCCTCCTGATTGGCTGGGAGTCTCTCCTCAGCTGTCTTTGTCCAGCGCGGCGGCGGCCAGAGTGACTGTGGTGACAGGTTGACCTGTGGCGGTGGCCAGAGTGACTGTGTTTACAGGTTGACCGAGGCCCTGCAGCTGCACCCGTGCCAGTTTCTTCTGTTCGCACTCCGTCACCAGGTTGTTGAGCTCGGCGGCGCTGTAGCCAATCAGAGTCCTCAGGTCGCACACAAACTTGTAGACGAATCGCTTGCCTTGCACTTTGCTGATCATGTCTCCGTCGTAGTAGTACCTGTAATGGGAAGAGGTTTGAAATGAGAATGACTGCGCTTCTTTAAAACAGCACAGGAAGTGATAATTCCACACCTAGGAATACATCACAGATATTGAGACTAACAATGAAAATATAGATCTTTATATTAATTTAAGTACTGGAGGAGGAGATAAAGGGAGACTGGGTTATATAATAGAATCTAAATAAGTAAGAGTATATGGCTAGAAATATCACTTCTGATCCAGACTGCTAATAAGTAGGTGGCGGAAATGCATCTCGAATTTGTATGCCAACCGCCACTTAAAAAGACAAGAAGAACAAGAATCCCACACCTGAGAGCTCTGCTCAGCTTCTCGTAGTTCATGGTGGGCTTGTTCTTGCGTTGACCCCATTTCTGAGCCACCAGCTCGGGCTGATTGAGTTTGAACTCGCCTTCTTCGCCCACCCAGGAGATGCAGTCGCGAGAGTCTTTATCCGTCAGCAGCTCCAGGAGAAACTGCCACAGCTGAATCTGACCATTGTTACCTGAGAGGAAACACGCATGAGATTTAACTTCACAATCATTGTGCAGGGTGTTTTTTCTAGTACAAGAGAAGGCTCAGGAATAGCAAATGGTGATTTAAACTAAACATACACCACAGGATGCTGAATCTGGACGAGGAAGAAGGAAGTACATAAAACAAACAAGTACATTTTTAAAGTAAAATGATGACAAATTATCCAACATAATTAATAGGTGTAACATTTCTGAAAGATTTATTATGCTCACCAACATACAGTAAAAAATAAATGCAATGATTTGTTTTAAACAAATAAATATACCTATATATATTTAAAAATTTAAATACTGTGTCACACTTTCCTCCAGAAATCATTCCAGCAAGCTGAGCTAAATTTGATGCTCAAAAAAAACTAAAAACATTTTCATCAATATACATTTCTTGGTTAAATAGCTTTTAAATTTGAAATTAAATTTCTCTAAAATGAAAAACAAAAATGTCTTTTAGAGTGTAATATGACAGTCAGTGATGCCATATTTTATATTCATTTTTCGACAACACAATGCCAATGTCTTCTTTTCAGAAGATCAATATTTGGTGCAATAACCCTTATTTTCAATTACAACAAATTAAATAAAATGTTATTTTGACCCATTTTGATTTTTCTTTTAAAAACATCCTCTAAATCAGTGTTCAATCAGTAACTCAGCCACGTTCCCGGAGGACCACCAGTTTTGCACATTTTCCATGTCTCCTTAACCAAACACACCTGATTCAGATCATCAGCTCATTAGCAGAAACTGAAAGACCTGTAACGATGTGACAAAGGAGACATGCAGTGTTGGTGGTCCTGCAGGAACATGGTTGAGAACCACTGCTCTAAATAACAGTATTTTTATTTGTAATAGTTTGAAAGAAATGTTATCAGACCTTTATAAAATAAAATACTAACAATTTCATAAAAACATACCAAGTGAACACTACATGTAAACACTGTACATTAATTGTTTTTCCATATTAACTAACAAAATATTTCTTTAACATTTTTATTTTATTAATAAAATGACAATAAAATGATAATTTGAACAAGCTGAGCTGAATATGTGTTGTCGTCTGAGTGTTTGTTGCGTGTACCTGTGCGGTTGCCTGGGGAACTGCGCTCCTCTCCTGAGATGCGAGGGGCTCGTGGTGTTTTGTTGTGCTTCATCACTTTAATGGCTGTAGGTGTGGCCTGCTGCACAGGAGCAGGAATGATCTGCACCGCTGGAGAACATCAACAAACTCTGTTACCCACAACAACAACAAGCTCCTTTCATCAAAAAACTGAAGTCTAGCCTAGAGACCCAAAACTGCCCTTTAAGCTCCAGTCATGTGCAGGTTCAACAAAAAGTGCTTTTGTTGAGGAAACCACTTCAGGATCTACTGATACTCACGTTGATCAATGGTGACTGTTGCTTCCTGACTTTGATCCTGACTCGCAAGTACATCTGCACAGAGCATTGGAGAGATTGAAAACAGGCTGAAAATAGAATACACACAATACGTACAAATGAGTGTTTTTGTTTGTGAAGCATACACTTGCGCAGAAGCTCCAGGTGGCTCCACAGGATCTCGCCGCTGGGCACTCTCTGCAGGAACTCCTCCTGACTGAACCCACAAAGCTGCCGGCCCGGGATGTGAATGCCACCCACCTCCATTTCATCAATGCCGAACTCCTTCATCACCCAAACTGCCCAGTGGATCACCTGATCTGCTGTCCATTGCACCGGGTCTGACAGGCAGAAAGATTTGCAGTGTTAAAGGTACATAAACATAAACTACTGTTCAAAATAGTGTGGTCAGGGGAATTAATTTTAAAGAAATTAACACTATTATTTAGAATCAAAATGATCACACACAGATATTAATACTTTGTAAAATATATGTATATTTCAAATAAATGCTGTTCTTTTGAGCCTTCCAGTCATAAAAAAGTGTGTATTTTCACAAACATAAGCACCACAACAGTTTTGTTTCTTGTGCACCAAAATAGCCTTTTACAATGATTTTTGAAGAATTATTTCCGGCTAAATGATTTCTGACACTGAAAGCTGAACAAATGGCTGCTGAAAACTCAGCTATGTCATGACAAGCAAACATTTCAATGAAACTTTTAATAAATAATAATGTGAAGTAATATTACAATATAAAACAACATTCCATTGGCATAAATTCCTATGTGCTTTTAAAAAACATCAACTTTTGAGCAGTACTGTGTGTGACAATGTAGTACTAATCATCTCCTTTCACAAAGCTCATTTGCTTTAAGCATTAGCATTTAACTCTCAAACACATAAGCACAGACTAAGCACTCACCATAGGGAATGTTCAGTCGAACCTGCTCCTTGCGGTAGCCTTCTAGTGCGGCCGCCCAGCGGGTCACCTGCTCTGAGGTCTCATCAGGAAGGGCTGCTCGCTCCACAGCGATCACATGTCCATCCTCCACCAGATGAGCTTCCTCACCAGCAGCAGCGTCTGGATCAATCACCACCTCAACTGTCTCCACTGGCTTCACAATCTCCAGAATATTCAGTTTCTCTTCACCTAAAACGCAGAGCGCAGATTTAGCTTAGCATTCAATTAATTACTAATTATATGATTTTATAACAACATAATAATGCAAATAGCCATAAACACTTTCAAATACTTATCATTCTTAAGGTTAATTAGGTTCTATGATTTGATGTTTAAAAGGTAAATGTCCTATTATATATACTATTAAATGTTCTATAGGTAAATGTCCAATTATTAACTTTGACACTGGTGAGGTAGAATGCAAATGTCAGTGTAAAATGGTTATAACGTTATTTGTGAATTAGTAAATATATACTGCAAAGACAAAAAATTATTGAGGTCATCTCCAAATATTGCACAACAAGTCGATATATTGATTGTTGTGACAGGCCTAAATAACAGCATTTATGTGAATTTTAATGTTTAATGATTATCTTTACATTCACTCCTGAACAATTTAATGCGTCCTTGACGAAATCTATAAATACATTTATTGGTACTTCATACGAGTAAATACTTTGAATGATACTGTATCCACAAAATACATTTGGTTTCCACAAAAATATAAAGCAGCCCAACAGTTTTCAACACGGATAAAAGTAAATATTTCTTGAGCAGCAGATCATCCTATCACGAATCCTGAAGGATTATGTGACACTAAATTCCAGAATAACGATGCTGAAAATTCAGCTATAATTCACAGGCATAAATTACGTTTTTAAATACATTCCATAAGAAATTTGTATATTAAAATGTAACAATACTTAATATATTATATGCAACAATATATTATGTAACACAATTGTAAAGTTTGCAGTCTTGGTGCACAGAATAGACATTTATGTTACTGTATATAATTTTGTAAAGTCACTTGTGATTTCATTTGAAGCTCATCACTAACCTTCTATGCTTTCACAACTTCAATTTAAGACCTCTCTCTGCCAGTTTTTTAACATGCAAATATTCCTCTAATCTCTTAATTATCACAAGCTCATAAAAGCTGCATGCATAGTTACAAAAGAATTAGCAAAGTGCTGTTTAAAACAGCACGTCCCACCACAGGACATGTAAAACCACCCAAATATTTGAATTTCTGTTCGAAGGGCATGTTGACAAGTTGAGATTTGTCCAACAGCAACATCACTGTAAACAGTTACCCGGTTTCGTGACGATCTGCACACTGAGCTGTACTGTGCCATCTGTCTTCACTCCTTGATCGAACAAGCTGTGATCAGGATGCAACTACGAGGGGAAATAACAAAACAGATGAGTGTCAACACAATGAGTGCACTCAAATAAGAGTCTGTTCAAACAGAAACACATACTAGTATGTCCTGCAGACAAATGTCATATCCATCCAGCGGGACCTGAATACGAGGCTCCAGCAGCTTCTTCAGGTTCCCGATAGGCTCGTTGATGTCAATGTCCTGAGTGATCAGTTCAGCTGCTGTAATGGTTTGCTCCTCGATCCTGGCGTTTGGTCAAATGAAAAGCATCATTTCATAGGCACAAGATGCGCATTAGTCAATGAGGTGATTAATGGAAACACATCCCATAGAGAGGAAAAGAGGAGGAGGACTGAGATCGCTTACCCTTCCTCTAAACACTCCTGTTTCTCCCGTCCATCAATCTCAATTTCAATCATCTCCTCTGTCTCACTTTTCGACATCCCTTCAACTCCTTGTCCAACTAAAAAAGCAAATGCAATTTAAAATGTATAATATAGATGGGTTATAATATAACTGATCACAAGCAAGTGTACAAGAGTGGCTAGTAACAATTTACAAACAGAACAAAAAGCTTTGTTAACATAACCTAATGGGTGTCTGCATATTTGATGAAGGTACATCTAAGACTAAGCTCATTTTAAATAATTTGAAGAAAAGATAATATGCTGATATGACCTTCACGTGCCAAGTTATAAAGAGCACACAATGAGTAGTATTAGAAAAAGTTGGTTGTAAATTAAACTGTACTAATATCTATTAATTATTTAATCACACAAAAACAGCTTTAGTTTAAACAACTCCAGTGTCAATAAATTTTGTAGTAGTGATTTATTGTTATTGCCATGACAGAATCTATGGCTATTGGCATGGAGTTGAGTTGCAATAATACAAACGCTACATACAATTAAAATACAAACAAAGCAAACTAAAAAATATATTACAATTCTACAAGTTATTGTTTAATCAAAATGTAACCTTTCTGTCATACTGTCTCATGCTCTTACTCATTTTGTTGTCTTTATCAAGATGAAAGAATTGTAAATTAAGATGCATATTTGTGAAGAGAATTAAATGCTATGAGTCTTGTTTTCTCTGGAATTGAGCCAGATAAGGAAAGGAGGAACACATCTGCCAGTAGTAAATGCTGAACATTAATATACATTAACGGATGCTGTAAGTACAGTTTTACACTAATTTAAAAACAAAAGTATCCAGTAAAGTCTTACCAATTTAACTATACTTATATTCTTAAAAAATAAAAACACAATTTTACAACTTTTCTAACATTTTAACAAACACAAACTTATATAAAACATCTAAGTGTGTCCCAGGTGCAGTAAATAGTCAAGTTAACGCACTCAAGCTGTCTCTGAAGTCCTATAAACTCTCAGGCAACACCGAGGCTTTGCTTGAGCACAGGCCCAATGTGCAATATTCCGCACATTATCTCTTTTATTAAAAACAAGAGACGCACGTATTTATTAAATATGCTATGCATTCGTTCAACCCGTTTATTATTTGGGTGTGTAGCTTTAAACGTAATATTTCGCTAATATAATTTCCACGACTGGGTGGGAAGACGACGCGCGAATCGATACAAACGCAGTTGCCATGTTGGAATGCTTTTGGGTTTCGTAATATAACCGCAAAACCGGGCGTAAAAGACGACTTTTTACAACTTCTGAAACTTTCAGGGCTAGCTACACATCAAGACTTTTGATTCTGGAAAGTTAAAACGGAAATGGAAGAAACGGAAACAAAACAAGAGAAGGGCAGATGTAAAAGCAGCCGGAAATCCTGGCCGAAGTCACGGCGGCTGACAGACTTCCGAAAACAGCCGTGCGACTGAAGAAACGGACGGAAACATCACGGTGTTAAATTATGCGATTCGTGCGGGATGTATTATCTACGGCAGGTACAGTTATGGATGGAGTATATATGTATACCTGGCGTCTTTGTTAGCTGCTTAGCTTATGCTGACGAAAGACAGAGAGAGAGACACGCCTGGCTGAACTGAAGATCTGCTCGAGCAAACAGCTCGCGCTAACTTTTACGAAAAGTCATGCGATCGAGTTATAAACGTTAATCACATCTCTCGATAAAATAGATGCGTTATAAACAACCCACAATAAACTCTGCAAGCATCTTTACCGTCTGCTCGTCGGACGTGTGAGGGCTGGGTTATTGTCACTTCTGTTAGCACTCCGGCTAGCTCTGTTTCCCCTCAGGATGCTAACAGCTAGCTCGCGCAGAAAGCGGGAAAACTGACACGCTTATAACCTCACACGCATTGAACATACATTCTGTTCGCTTTGATCTCCGACATGTTATAATTGCGATCAAACATACCTCTTTATCCCGGCGAGTAAGTGCTGTGTTGGAGTTTTAGCGGACTAAAGCTGAGTGTCAGGGCTTTAGTTTAGTGTGTGTGCTAATAAGTTGACTGAATGTTCATGCTGGTTTTTGGTCAACATTGCATTGGGGGCGGGGATGAGCTGGAGGCCTCGCTGCCCACTGACAGCAACACGAACACCCCACTCGGGACTCCTCATCCTCTCCGTCCACGGGGATTTAAACAGTATCTGAGTATATTTTTGTTATTTGTGCCACACAACTGCCAACAAAAGACAACAGAATGTGTCAGGTTTCATGTTGTCTTAAAGGCGAGACACTGTGAATAGCCTTTTTAATTATAGTTCTCAAGAATTGTTTTGTATTTGTTTTCTAAAAAAAATTGTGGAAATGTGTAACCGGGGCATTAATTTTATGCCAATTTATGCTAAATTCTTTAATTTTCCAAATTTTTTTGTCTTAAATATTCCAGAGGGATTTTTGGATATCTTTTAGCACTCCATAATTCAGAAAATAAAGTAAAAACTGTGAGGAAAAAAATGCATATCACATTCTAACAACTATTAGATAAAAAAAACTAAAGTTTGTTGTGACTGCTGCTGATGTGGGAATGTATGGCTCAGTATAGAAGTAATTGTATACCAAAATATACAGAAACAAATAGATGGAGTGATTAAAAACACAAAATTTGTGAAGTTTTCGTTCCACTAGATTAAATATCCAGAATCTCAAAATTAGTGCCTGCAGTATTTCACCTTAAGTGTTCAAATTGACATAGATACTAATGTAAAAACACATTTGTATTTATAGTTGTATATACATTACATGTGCTCATCTGTACATAGGTATTCTGCTTACGCCGTTTATATTACTTGATCATTTTATTCTTAGTCCTTAATCTATAAACAAGTTTCTTTGGTGTTTTCACATGTTTAATTGTACAAAAGGTACATGTAGTCATTGAATACTGCAAGAACAGCAAATCTTCCTCAATATCCATAAAGTTGAGATGCCAAATAAAGAAATTGTATGTTGCTCCCTATAAATGGAAATTTAAAGAATATATTGATTAATTGCTCTCCCTTCAAAGTATTCATAAGACTGTCTTTAACTTCATAAAACCTGAAGGATATTCAGGTAAATTGTCTTTTGGTGTGATTTGTAACTGTCCTCAAGCCAGTGATCAAATAAATGTTGCTGAAAATAAAAAGGTTTTGTGACTTTCTTTATTTTAAAGTGTTTTCAAAAGTCATTGAGATCATCAATGTCAAAGAGGGATATTGCAGTGAAGGCTGATGTTTGAATTTACATATAAAATACTGTAACAAAAGACTAAAGCATCTAGTTGTGGAAGACAAAAACAACTCTTTGCTTGTTTGAATTACACATATAAGGAAAAACAAATAGTAAAATTACTAGGAAAGGCATAATCCACACACACAAAAAAGAAAACTGCCATCATTAACTAACCAATCCAAACGTGTGACTGTTCCTTCTATGAAAAAAATACATACATTTTGTCCATACAATACATATACATTTTTTTTTAAATGGTTTGATATATGTGTCATCAGTTAAATGATGACGCTTAAACAAAACATGTAGAAACAAGTCAAGGTGCTTGTGATTAAAATCTACCAGAGATTGATTATATGATGACTACAGACTTTAGCGACATCCTGAGATGAATAAAGCCTGTTTCTGCTCAAACCAAACAGACCATCACATCTGTAGCTGGGCCTCCTTATTAGCATAATGCTTAGCAACTTGATGTCTGTAGGCAAATCTATAAAATAGTGCAATATTACATTTAAACTAGGTTGTATGACCTATCATTGATATGAGACAATACTACACGGTATATAAAACAAATGCATCCTTCTAAATAAAAAACAAAACAATACAGCAGTACAAAAGAAACAGTAGATACCAGATACTGTAGGCCTGATGTGGATTGTTTAGCTGTATTCAGATCTGGCCACAAGAGGGCGTGTGTTTGCTTTGAAAGCGTAGAAATATACAAGTGCACTTGAAAAAATATTTAATTTCTCTGGCTTTTGAGGTCACTTTAGTTCACTTTTATGAGCACAGCACTGTACAACAAGTGTCCATTTTTTACAGCACAAAGGATTGTGTATGTTTGTATCGTCTCGGCTGTGGAAAGAGATGAACAATTCATTGAAGAACAGCCATATTATACAGAAGTTTTTACAGTGTCATTACTATAATATGTTAATACTATGACTAGTGAGTTAACAATAGGTATGGCAAGGCATTTAACTTAATCTATAAATGTACTCCTGTCTATTTTCATGCTACTAGTACATTTCTAGCTATATTTTCCATTACTAATGGCTTTTTTTAAAATATATTTTTAGGTTTTAATGCCTTTTTAAAAGATTATAGTATTTATTCATTAGATACTAGTTAGTATTTAATAGATGCTAGTTCTTATTCATTATATACTTTTACTTGCACTTTCAATGATAACTAGTAAGTACTCTATTTTTGTATCTAGTATTTTTACTATTTTGTTTGATTATACATTTAGTATGGCGGAGCAGTGGGTAGCGCTGTTGCCTCACAGCAAGAAGGCCATTGGTTCGAGCCTCAGCTGGGTCAGTTGGCATTTCTGTGTGGAGTTTGCATGTTCTCCCTGTGTTCGCATGGGTTTCCTCCGGGTGCTCCGGTTTTCCCCACAAGTCCAAAGACGTGAACTATAGGTGAATTGGATACGCTAAATTGTCTGTAGTGTATGTGTGTTAATGAGAGTGTATGAGCGTTTCCCAGTGATGGGTTGTGGCTGGAAGGGCATCCGCTGCATAAAACATGCTGGATAAGTTGGCGGTTCATTCTGCTGTGGTGACCCCTGATTATTAAAGGGACTAAGCCGAAAAGAAAATGAATGAATACATTTAGTATTATTTTTAGTATTTGGGTCACCCTTTAAAATTAGGTAATGCTTGTTAATGAATTTAACATGAACTAAAATGAACAGCATTCATGGATCAGTTCATTATTTACCAATGCATTATTAAAATCCAAAGTTGTGCTTGTTAACTTTAGCTAACAATTAACCTTATTTTCATATAACTAAAGTTAACAAAGATAAATAAATACTGTAATAAATGTATTGTTCATTGTTTGTTCGTGTCAGTAAATACTTTAAGTAACATTAATCAATGGAACGGGCGAAGCGGTGGTGCAGTGGGTAACACAATCACCTCACAGCAAGAAGGTCGCTGGTTCAAGCCTCAGCTGGGTCAGTTGGCATTTCTGTGTGGAGTTTGCGTGTTCGTGTGGGTTTCCTCCGGGTGCTCCGGTTTCCCCCACAAGTCCAAAGACATGCGGTATAGGTGAATTGGGTAAGCTAAATTGTCTGTAGTGTATGTGTAAGAATAAGTGTGTATGGATGTTTCCCAGTGATGGGTTGCAGATGGAAAGGCATCCGCTGTGTAAAACATATGCTGGATAAGTTTAATAAAGGGACTAAGCCGAAAAGAAAATGAATGAATGAGTAATCAATGGAACCTTATTGTGAATTACCATACTTTGTAACTAGTCCTAATACAAAAATCTAATCTTATTAGTCACAACTAGCCAATTTATTTTTTATATATATATTTTTTAAAAATTCATATTTTACATAGTTTGTCAAGATAAGATAAAAATTACAAAAAAAAAAATCTGAAAAGCATGTGGGGCTGTGACAGTTAAAGTCTGTGTGAACTGGAAGTTGCTTAGACTTATTCCAAAGGAAAAACTCACTTAATTTTGGCATATTATTTCTGAAAATAACACAATATTTTTAGTTTGTATAGAAAATACTTTTTGATTTAAGAATTTTTAGATATTAGGACTATAAACAAGACAAAAAGTAACAACTAGCCAAACATTAACATCAAGTTATGACTAGAATGGCCACTGTGGTGTTCAATTAAAAATCTTACTGGTAAAACAAATGATCTTGTTATTAACATTGCAGATAAATAAATGGGTGCTTGTATCTACTGGGAAAGTGCTAGAATCTAACAACACATTCCAGTATCTAATTAATAAGTACTGGTGGATATTAAAAAGGCACTCATACCTAAAGAATAAACACTATCAGCCAATCAATAAGCAGTTCATGGATAATATAGCTACTTTTTGATACCAGTATAGAATAGATATTAATATATTAATTATGCATAATTTACATAGTAAATACATAAGTTACAATGACTACATATACATAAGTTAAAAATGACTAAAAACTTTCTGAAAAACATGTGGGTCTTTGACAGTTAAAGTCTGTGTGAACCGGAAGTTGCTAAGACTTTTATTTCAATATGTTAATATTGAATAGGGGACGGGGCTTTCTTTTTCATTCCCTCATAGCAAACTAACGAATAGAGGGGCGTGGTTATTAATATTGTGGCTGAAGCTGTCGAACTGACATCATCAAAGAAGGACCACCACAAATGGTCAGACTTTGACTGAAGATTATGAAACGTGTTTTTTCAGTGGATTAACTTGCACAGGTTAATTGTTCACCCAAAGAATAACAATGTGCGCTATAGCAAAATAAATATAGTCAATTTCACACAGACTTTAAGGGCTTAAATGTTAAAACTACTTTTTGTTATCACTGTTAGAATTAATGTTAAAACAACTTTCCATGGTTAAAAACTTTAAAACTTACATCTGTTGGCTGGTTAAAGCTGGTATTTGTTCTGATAAAAAGAAGAAAAAAAAACGCTTTGTTTCTAATAGTCTGTAATTATGTATTAATACAGGCTAAAGTACATTAAAGTGACATACCTCTGTTTTGTCTCTCCTTTACTCTCTGTTGGTAAATGCAGGAGTTGTGTTAGAAGATGTAGTCATTGGTAAAAACAGGTATAGTTAGTATTAAAGTAAGCTGTACTCACGACGGCAGCAGCAGCGACAGCAGCCTCGTCTGCAGCACAGACAGATGGACACACAGCAGGACACCAGCAGCAGGAACGCTCCCACTTCTATTGCAATAATCATTGTCATGTTCAGCTCAACTGCAACAGAGCGGGTCAGACAGATATTCAAATGTGCCATATGACTTTACTTTCTCCAGCATCTTGAAGTTTAACAAATTGTGACACTACGATGTGTTTTTGCTGGGGTCAAAATGATCCTTGAATGCAAAAATTATATGCACCGCCATACAAATAGTTGCTGTCAGTATGTTTTTCTTTATGTCTTGTAATAAGTTACTTGTACGGGCTGAGAAAAAATGCTTTTCTTATTTAGATTTTCCTTAAAACAAGCAAAATAATCTCATGTCAAAGCGAAAACAAGATTTTTTTGCTTGTTTTAAGGAAATAAATTTTGGCATATTATTTCAGATATTTTTGCCATTGTAATTTTTTTTGTTAGTCTAGAAAATATTTCTTGATTTAAGAATTTTTAGATATTTGGACTAGAAACAAAACAAAAACTTTAACTAAGAAAAAAAAAAATATATATATATATATTTATTTTATTATTATTTTATTATTTTATAGTTATAAAAAAATAAACCAGTAGTATTATGAAATATCACAAATTCTATATATATATATTCAAATGAAATATTTTCCTATGATGACACAGCTGAATTTTCAGTATCAGCTACTCTGGTCATTATTTATTGTTAATTTTCGTGCTCAACAAATATTGCTTGTTACTATTAATGTTGAAAAACACTCTACTGCTTAATATTTTTTGTAAAAACCAGGACACATTTTTAAGGATTCTTTGGTTTATTGAATGTTAAAGAAAATGTACATTTATTTGAATAGCATAAATAGTGAAGTATAAAGGTAACTTTAGAACATTTTAAATGTCTTTGCTTGTTGTAATTTCTGATCAATTCATAACATGCTGAAAAAAAACATCCTTCCAAAAAAAACTATTTAGAATGGTAACATATTGTAGATAGACTTCAAATTTCTGAAGCATTAAAGGTAGCTTTGTAGCAAAACACATGAGGATTTACGGTTTAACTGGGTTTAAATTTGAACAGAAAAAAAATTTAAATCGAAATAAGTTAATGATTTAATAAATTTCATTTTAATAATTAAATATTACTATGTTATTATTTTTATAATAATAATTGTCAAATTTAATAAAAACAAATGAAGGGTTTTCTTGCTATAGTCAAAGCTTTTTAAGTGCATGCCCAAATGTTTCACGTTAACCGCATTTCAAAATATGTAGACCCTTTTGAAATGACCAATTTACTATACTTACATTCAGTTATCTTCATATGATGGCCTGCACAACTTTTGGGTGCTCCCACACCATTGGAGGCCTCACATCGATACTGACCCTCATCAGATTTAGACACCGACTTAAATTTCTGCTCAAAAGCAAAGGATAAGAATCAGTATATTCTATCTTCATGTTATATATGCATCTAAAAAGGTAGTTAGATTGTTCTGATGCAACACAATCAACAAGGCGTGTGGAAAAAATACTGGTGTGAGCATAATATTACATTTACAAAAGAGATTTTATAAACATAAAAAGCTTACTTGATTTAGGAAAATAAGTGCTTTAATGTTTCAAATAACCTTTATGAAAAACATATGGCTGAAATAATGCAGTCATTCAGCCTAACATGACGACTTAATGTATTCAAGTATATAAAACTCTAAAAAAATAGCTTATTTTAAAGGACTAAAAACTTGCTGACAAATTGGTAAAACTTAGTGGTTTTAATGACAGCAGTAAAGTACATGTGATGACAATTAATGAGTGTTTAGTATTTAGTACATACACTGTGATACTTACAACATAGAAAAAAAGTCTCTTAATATTTCATACTACATCAAATGGTTCTTGTTATAAATATGTCTTAAAAGTTTGTTTGTTTAATGACTATTTTTATTCATTTCTCAGTGAATTTAGCCAGTATATTTTGATGCATTTTTAACAAAACAATTTTATTAAACAGTTATATCCATTCAAATAAGAATTTGGTCACTTAACATCTTTAGGAATAGAAAGATAATGCATTTAAATTCAAACGGATTATTGCAACAACAACAAAAAAAAAAAAAAAAAGAATTCAAGTTTCTCTTGATTTGTCCTGTTTATTCATTCATTCATTTTTCTTCGGCTTAGTCCCTTTATTCATCAGGGGTCGCCACAGCGGAATGAACCGAAAACATATCCAGCACATGTTTTACACAGTGGATGCCCTTCCAGCTGCAACCCAGTACTGGGAAACACTCATACACCCTTATTCACACACATACACTACGGCCAATTTAGTTTATTCAATTCACCTATAATGCATGTCTTTGGAGTGTGGGGGAAACCGGAGCACGCAGAGGAAACCCACGAGAACACGGAGAGAACATGCAAACTCCACACAGAAACACCAATGGACCAGCCAGGACTCGAACCAGCGACCTTTTTCCTGTGAGGCGACAAAGCCACAGTGTCCTGTTTATTAACTTTTTTTTTCCCCCACATATTACTTTTGGTTTTTGGACTGTGATTTTTTTGGTTAGTTATGTTCCAGTTTTGGCTTTGGTACTGACTAATCTAATTATATTTGTAAAGCATCCTATGGCAAATATAAATTTAAAAGAGAAATCTGTGAGAGATGTACTCTTTTATGCGGAGCACTGTACGTGTGATGTTTAAGTGATTTGAAAGAGATTATAGCACTGCACCAACCAGACTCCCAGTTTTTGTGTCCAGGGTGTAGTGGACATCATGGGGATTGGCTGTGTTGAGTGGTTTGTTGTCTTTGTACCAACTGTAGGTGGCAGCAGGAACACTCAGTTTGTCTTTACAGTGCAGTTCAGCAGAAAATCCTCTCATGACCGCTTCTGGGACCTCACAGGTTGGCGCATGGGGCGGCACTGTCAATGTAGAACACAGTTACAGTCACATGATCATACTGCTCATTCAGAGAAAGGTTATAAATATCAAATATCAATGATGCAACTGCACATGTGTAAGCTATTAATGAAAATGACAATGCAGTTGAATAATTAAAAAGATTTTCATTCCCACCAAGCACACTGAGGGTGACAGAGACCTCCCCAAGCTTGATTTTGTCCTGACGGGCTGTGACTTCACAATGATACACTCCCGAGTCTTTCTGTGTGACACCACGGAGGGTCAGAGTCGCCCCGTCGATGGATGCACGGCCTTTATATGAACCTGGTAACGGTCAGAGTAAACAGTCTACAAATTATACATTGACTATCAGGGGGGTCAGCTTTTTTTCAGTAGTAATAGATTTTCATACTTCAGTTTCTTTCACTTTCGTCAATTGGTGAAGTTTGTTCCTTTCAGCACTGACATTTGCATTACACTGAACTGAACTAAACTGAACTTCAACTCTGAAAACTTGACTGAAGCAGGTTCAGTTTATTAGAACTTCTTCTATGTGAAGCTGCATTGACACAATCTACATTGTAAAATAAATATAAATAAGAATTGAATTGGGGGCTGCACGGAGGCACAGTGGGTAGCACAATCACCTCACAGAAAGGTCGCTGGTTTGAGCCCCGGCTGGGTCAGTTGGTGTTTCTGTGTGGAGTTTGCATGTGCTCCCCGTGTTCACGTGGGTTTCCTCCAGGTGCTCCGGTTTCCCCCACAAGTCCAAAGACGTGAACTATAGGTGAATTGAGTAAGCTAAATTGTCAGTAGTGTATGTGTGAATGAGTGTGTGTGGATGTTTCACAGTGATGGGTTGCAGCTGGAAGGGCATCCACTGCGTAAAACATATGCTGGATAAGTTGGCAGTTCATTCTGCTGTGCTGACCCCAGATTAATAAAGGGACTAACCCGAAAAAAAAATGAATTAATTAATTCCTCGAAAAAATATATTGCTTAAGAGGGTCAATAATAATATCTAGCCGAAATAATACAAATAAGACTTCATTCATTCATTCATTTTCTTTTCGGCTTAGTCCCTTTATTAATCTGGGGTCGCCACAGCAGAATGAACCGCCAACTTATCCAGCATGTGTTTTACGCAGCGGATGCCCTTCCAGCTGCAACCCATCACTGGGAAACATCTATATACACTCATACACACACATACACTACGGACAATTTAGCTTACCCAATTCACCTATACCACATGTCTTTGGACTTGTGGGGGAAACCGCAGCACCCAGAAGAAACCCATGCAAACACGGGGAGAACATGCAAACTCCATACAGAAATGCCAAATGACCCAGCCGAGGCTCGAACCAGCGACCTTCTTGCTGTGAGGTGATTGTGCTACCCACTGCGCCACCGCATTGCCCCAAATAAGACTTTCTTCAGATTAAAAAAAATATTAATTTTGACTTCAACTAACCTAAGACAAGTACTTTTACATAAGACAGAACAATATTGTAAGATGGGGTTTAAGTACAGTGTCTTGATGCATATGGAGAGAAGAGTGTTATAACAACCCACCTGTAAAATCCCCTTCAAAATAAACATATGAAACATCTTTGCCTCTCTTCTTCCATTCGACACGTGGGTTCGTTTCTTTTTCTGTCCTGAACTCACAGGACAGGACAGCATCTTTTGCAGAGAACAGATAAATCAATAGGTCAAATCGATATGGTCTGAAAGCCTGTAAAAACAGTCCAGATAATGAACTTACTTGTGTTTTCATGCACATCCACTTTTGCTTTGCTTGTTGTCACCGTAACAGGATCTGAGCTTGGAACTGGAGGAGAGACAAAAATGCAATCAAACATGTGAATGTTGTAGCAAAAACATTCACTCCCACAGAATTTTTTTTACATTTTTAGGCTTAGTTTATAGACAAAAAAGAATTAAAATCTACTTTAAATGAAGGACTATAGGGTAACCATTATATATTTGAACGATAGATTTTTTTTTTTTACAGAAGATGAAAATGTAATTTTAGCACATACTCCATCAATACTTATACTGTGAGAAATCACCAGTTTTTATGGTAAAGATTGTAAAACATGCTACAGTAACTTTGATTACCAGTAAACAAATTATGAAAAGAGGACATTTGCTGCTGTTATGAATGATATAATATTCATTCATTTTCTTTTCAGCTTAGTCCCTTTATTAATAAGGGGTCACCACAGCGGAATGAACCGCCAACTTATCCAGCATATGTTCTACGCAGCGGATGCCCTTCCGCATGCAAACTCCACACAGAACATGCAAACTCCACACAGAAATGCCAACTGACCCAGCCGGGACTCGAACCAGCAACCTTCTTGCTGTGAGGCGATTGTGCTACCCACTGCGCCACCGTGCGGCCCCGATATAACAGTTTATTTAAATTTATTTACATCTTATGTTATAATATTCACTTTGTATATTTCAGTGTTTACATTAGCTTGTGGAAAAGGTACATTGATTTTGATGAATTTTGATTCATTGTTTAATTTTTTTGTTTGTTTTTTAACTAAGGCTTTTAATGTGGTTGTCATTTTGTTATAAATCAAAATATACACCGATATGAGGTATTTATGTTAGTGATTCACTGTAAATTTGAGTATAAAGCTTTCTATCGTTTTTTTCTACAAATATCACAGATTTGTTTTTTTACACTGTGATCCTGAACTTACCTTTATATAAGTTTCCATTAATCAAAAGTCTATGCTAAATTTCATCATTTTGCCCCTGCGTTTTTTAAATATTTAAGTAAATATGATGTTATGAAATAAAGCCCTTAAGATTCTCCTCAAACATGAAACCTCTCCAAACCCTCACTCCGCTCTCTGGTGGTGCCAGGAACAGGGATATGTAGGAATTTACGTAATGGATGGTCATTCTGACACGCTCTGGTTGTGGATAGTGGGGGGAGGCAGCTCAAACCAGGCCTGATAACCTCCTCACACACTGAAAAAAAGCATGCACTCCTGGAGAAAGTGGGAAAATACTTTGCTTTTGTCTACATAGGTCCTATTTTATAATCCATTTGCTGAGCAAACAGGGAGAAAGTACTGAGATTCAAATGAAAAGGCTGCAGAAGATCATTTTACTCAGTGATACAAAGACTCACTATGCTGCTGTAACCTAAAACTCCTTCAGCTGGAGGAGGACTGGAGTTAAAATCACAGCCCGCACCAGAAGAAATTAACAAGCATAACTAGCACTTTATGGCCTGAAATGTGAAAGTTATCAGAATAAAGCCCATCAATGCCAGTCTGTTATTAGAATTTTTTAATGTAAACAATTAAGTGTTAACATAATATACAACAAAAACTGGGTGGGTTTGAGCATTTCTCATGGTATGCAGAGTAAGGATAATCTCCATGATAATGGTCAATACACAAGAGTCAGTCGAGGGGCATCAGCAACATGAAAGCGTCCCTGCCAGATCAGAGCGAACTTCAGATCTGGACAACTTCTTCACGGATATCTTATCACTCAGGATCTCATGTGTTCAAGTGCTGTTTAAGACATTTGTGTAAACAGTGTCTTACAAGATCCCCACCCACCCTATCCAGACCCTCAATGCCTGCATCTTTCTTTGAAAAAGCATACAAACACACACACACACACACACACACACACACACACACACACACACACA
>CAIGQW010053321.1:8302172-8361743 GCA_903798125.1 Danio choprae
CACACACACACACACACACACACACACACACACACACACACACACACTTGAATATGTGGTTTATGGTTTATTTTATCCATAGATGTACTGTATAACTGTATCTTTTATCTTAAACATAACCCTCACAGACAACTTCTGACCATTGTTTTTATTAAAGAAAATGTTGTGTCCTCATAAATCATATTTTATGCTGTAATACCAATGTCATCATACACATCCGTGATACACATTTCCCATGAACTCTGTGGCAACAAACGCACAAACAAACACTCACATTGGTATTGGTGGTTTACAAAGACTCTCCATAGACGTAATGTATTTTATACAGTTAAAAAATGTATCCTAGACATATCCTTAACTAGTATAATTTAATAGAGTACAACTAGATTATACCCATGTTATTATACAAATGCCTGTCTTTGTAAACCACCAAAACCAGTACAGACGCACACACACACACACACACACACACACACACACACACACATAGTGAATAAAACCAAACGACAGCTCCTGGTGTCAAAAGATAAAAACAAAATGAAATATAAAAATCAATATAAAAATATATTTTTAACTATTTGTAAACATCTGTACATATTTGTTATTCGTAACTAAATATTTTACTAATTTTTTATATATTTAACTTAAAAATAAAAATGTATGCTGTTATTCACTCAGCGTTATCAGCCAATTGTTATCACAGGACTAACATTTTTTAAATTAAATGTCAAAATTTAATAAAAAATAAAAAAAAATACAACAAAATAAAGCCAGGCATTATAATTATTAACAGAAAAACCTCACGGACCAAATACACATTTAAAGTTTTAGTGAACTTATGATCTCTAACTCACCCCTCACAGTTCCCACCATTTCAGTCTGTGTCAGAAATACAACTTTCTTATAAAACGTTTAGAAACTGACAGACCATTTGAGAGAAGAGCGTTTGATATTGAGCAACACAAACACAAATACTTACTGTAAATAAGCACGAGAAGAGCAGAGAAGGTTAGTAGTTGTGTTGTTTTCATCTTCGTGATGTCCGGCTGCTGCAGGAGTGTGTGGAGGCTTCTCTCGCGCGCGCTTCTGGAAGTTCTTGAAGATGCTTTGCGCGCGCTCGTCAGAACGCTGGCTGCGCGTGCACGGCACAGATGCTCTGACAGACACGTGCCGCTGCTCTCCACACATGAACATGTCTGTACCGGTCTGTACCCTATGGTCTGTACAGCATGGGGTTACTGATATTTTGTAAGTAAGCATGGTAGTTTTAAAATATCGCGACGTTATTTCTCGCTGTAAAACATTATAAAATAATATTAAATATATAGCCTACACCATCCTTAATGTTTACTGGTAAGGGCAGTGGGTAGAATTGCGGGCCATTTTGCGTCTGCAATGAGATTCTGTTATTTTACACAAACAAAAAACTTTAATGAAAGTTTTGAATAAAAACAAAATTCTTTTTTAAAAATATATATCCTTAAAAGAGTTTGTATGTGTATTAAGGGACATTTTGTTTTAGAAAACTTTAACTTAAAATTAAACATTAATTTTCATCTTTTTCGTGTGTTTACGAAGTAAAAACAATGCATTAATTATTTGCTTTATTTGCCATTTCAGTTATAATATATATATATATATATATACATTTCGTTTCTGTCTCTACTTTCCGCTCAATTCTGTTGCATTGGCTATAAAAAGACGATCTTTAAAGCACTTATAGAAAAAAGCATGTGACTCTGGAGGGAAGACATTGGGGCATGTCACTATTCGTCTCTGATAAATGTGAACATTTAAAATACATTAACAGTAGATTTATTATTCGTCAACTCTGTTTTTGCAACATGGGCCTCACGGTGGCGCAATGGGTAGCACGATCGCCTCACAGCAAGAAGGTCGCTGGTTCGAGCCTCGGCTGGGTCAGTTGCCATTTCTGTGTGTTTGCATGTTCTCCCCATGTTGGCGTGGGTTTCCTCCGGGTGCTCCGGTTTCCCCCACAAGTCCAAAGACATGCAGTATAGGTGAATTGGGTAAGCTAAAATTGTCCGTAGTGTGTGTGGATGTTTCCCAGTGATGGGTTGCAGCTGGAAGGGCATCCGCTGCGTAAAACATATGCTGGATAAGTTGGCGGTTCATTCCGCTGTGGCGACCCCAGGTTAATAAAGGGACTAAGCCGAAAAGAAAATGAATGAATGAATGTTTTTGCAACATTTCAAGGAATTTATTTTTATTTTTCAAATAATTTTTTTATGACTATTCCTTCATATTCAAGAAAGATGTTTAGAATTGTATCATTATTGGTGTTTGAACTGGTCTTGAGGGTCAAATGATGTCCTTAATACAGGTAAACATTTTCACGTTTTACCTCGGCTGTAAAAAATAAAATAAAAATAGAGCCTAATCTAGCTTTATCAGCCAGATCTATATTTACAGTGGTCATTAAGTGGTGCCATGCAATTTGGCTTCATGTTTTATGGGTTACTCTTCCAGGGGAATGATTTGCATATTACAGTTGATTTTCCCCCTTACAATTCTGAAGAACCTAAACGTGTGCAATTAAGATGGTATCATAGCTTTACCCTGCTTTTCTCCATTGCGGCTGGGTTTCAGAAGAACAGGGATGCATTGTTCTTTTGAGACCTCACACTTACTGCCAGACTTGTTCGTATGAAAGTTTTGACAGCTGCTTTATCCATAGTATACTTTCCTCTGTGTGACACTGCATTCTGATATAGCCAATGCACACAGCACCTGTCCACAGTGTCAGTTGTTGTGCTGCTGTAAAGTCCACATGTGATGCTATCCATATGCTCTCATACACACACGGACAGCACATTATACATAACAGGCTAAAGGTAACAATGTAGTATGTTACAAAAATATATTTGTACTCTCAAAGTCAATCCCTCTCAAAAAAAATATGATGTGATTAAAGCAAGCTAACAAATGAAAGCAGAACGATGCTGAACTATAAACTGAAGTAATGTGGAAGTCTAAACTTCAAAAAGACCAAGTTAGCAAGAAAGCAATAAGGAAATGTAATAGTGAAGGCAATAATAGTTTTAATCTAGTATTGTAATCTCAGACACGTGACGACAATAGTCCTTTAAAACGTCATAAATATCCTTTATAAGAAGCACAGATTTGATCTCAGAGCACAGAAACACAGAAGAGTCAATACAGACCTGCAACATCATAACTGGTGAGAATAACTTACCTCATATCTTCCTCCTTTCTTTCTTTCTTTCTTTCTTTCTTTTTTTCTTTCTTTCTTTCTTTCTTTCTTTTTTTCTTTCTTTCTTTTAAAGCAATTATATTAAAGGGTTAAAATATAATAAATAAAAATAAATCATCAGCGTAACTACATCAAAGACAAATATAGTGGAATACAAAGGGAAGCAAATTAATGGGTTGATATTAATAAAGTTATGAAAGGTAGCTAATGTACATCAAATGTTTGAATC
The DNA here is from genome assembly GCA_903798125.1 of Danio choprae. Lineage (NCBI taxonomy): Eukaryota > Metazoa > Chordata > Actinopteri > Cypriniformes > Danionidae > Danio > Danio choprae. The sequence continues at coordinate 8,305,637 of CAIGQW010053321.1, forward strand.
AATGAAACACGTTTTGTGTTGTGAAAAAGATATTTTGTTATTTTGTTTCGTACTAACAATTAAAAACATGCTGAAATTGTTTATGGGTCAAAAACAATGCATTTTGATGCGTTTTAAAAGTGTAAAACAAATTGCACTAAAACATTTTTCCCTTCAGTTTTAGTCCTCTCTTTAATTAGCATGTTATGACAGTTAATATTATGTTAAATACTACAGATACTGGTTCATGTTGTTTTTATTAATAAATCATCTCTTTGCAGAAGAAACTCTTTGAAGATTTTTGGCAAGATGAGAAAATTACTCTTGCTGGTTCTCACCTTGTCAGGTATTGTATATATAGTTGCATATAATTAATGTATCATGCACATTACATTCAATATTTAACAGTTGTTTTCCATATATTTACTGTATTCTTAGCCATTTAATGCATCTGTTTTGTTTTGGATGATTTGTTTTATTTTTAAAAGATGTGGGATTTAGGTGTAGGCCTATGTAGTTTTTCTTTTTATTCTTCAATTTAAAATCTATGGATATTTATTTTAATCTCATTTATTAAATATTTATTATGTTTATATTCACTTTTTACATTCTTTCTTATTCCCACCAAAAATTCCTCTAAACTCCTAGAACTCTCCTGTGGAAAAACAACACTATTTTTATGTAGATTTGAAATTAATGCTGTATTTTTAAGATTCATATTTCTAATCATGCATTAAATGTTCTACTTTTTTAAGCATATATTTGAATGAGTCGTTACTGGTTACAGCTTAGATCTAATTTATATGAAAAAATCTTAATTATACTGACAAATAGTTACATTTAATTGAAAGACTGTTTATCATCATTACTTTCTATAGCCTCTGCCAGTCCACTCCTTCAAGATGAACACCTTCCTGATCATGTGGTGAAGGAGGATGTTTTACCAGCGATTAAAAAAGAACTGACGGTACATCTTGCAGAGACAGAAGAAGCTCCTCTGAAGCAGGATAAAGGTTTGCTGGAGCCTGAAACAAAAGAGGAGCACAAACACACAGAAGATTCATCAGTGCTGTTGGAGGAACCAGAGCTAAATACAGATTATCTGACTGAAGAAGCACCAGAAACAGAACTACAGGCAAAAACACAGCTGAACACAAATCCCGAACCTGTGGAGGAGCCTGTGGAGGAGCCTGTGAAGGAACCTGTGGAGGAGCCTGTGGAGGAACCTGTGGAGGAGCCTGTAGAGTCCCAGTCTGAAGTTTATATGCAGGTGGAATCTGAAAATGTGTTAGAGGAGGAACCCACACTTCAAGCTGACTATATAGTGGTTGAACAACCCGAAGTAGAAATTAATCCTGGCAGGGAACAGCAAATGGCGTTAAAAAATGGTAAGACACCTTAGTTGATAATAACTACTTTTAGTATTGTATACAAAGCAAGCATGTATCAGAGCATAACATGACTAAATATGTTCAGCATTACTGTGAGCAGCTGAATTGTAATGTAAAAGATATATGTGACGATGACTGTAATGTGTTTATACGCCCACAGAGAGGTGGACTTGCAGAGGATTCATCCTACAAGGCAAATGTTACCAGTTCTTCACAAGACGCCTTTATGCTGATGCTGCTGAGGTATAAATGCCATATTCACTTGTTGTGATTATAACAAAGAAGCATCTCTTGAAGTGTATAGTGTCTATTTGAATGATTCTGGCAGGACATTCAGTAAGTAACATATAAGCTCAAACATTTGGGAAAACTGCAAAGGTAACAAAATAACAAGGCTATTTTGTCATAGTCCCAGGCTTCTCTGTTCACAACAGTAGCATTTGTAAAATTATAGTTCAGTCACTGTGATATGAGTGGTGAATCGGTTTTGGTATAACATCACAATGGGACCTCTCAGCCAATCAGATTTGAAAACCAGAAATAAATAATTATACAAATTAAATTTCTCTTTAATTTTCTCATAATAACAACGATGTTTCTCCTTAGTTACAATGTCAACAGAATTGTCCAAATGGCCACTTGGCCTCCGTGACAAGCAGCTTAATTCGTGATGAAATAGGGAAGCTCATGAGACGGTATGGAGGCCTGACTAGCTCATGGATTGGAGGAAGGAGAACTATTGGTGTATGTTTATTTGTCTTGAAGTGTTTCACATTGTCACACGATTTTTTTCCTTTCTCTTCCATATCTGTCCCACTAGTAAGTCACTTTCCTGTTTTTGACAGACTAATGCTTTTACATGGCTGGATGGATCGCCATGGAGCTTTAATGGCTGGAGTGCTGGTGAGCCCAATAATAGTGGTGGACAGGAAAACTGTGTTGAGATACTGAGTAAGTGTTCCTGCTGAACAGCAATGCACAAAATCAGTCAACTAGCACACCGTTAACATGTCTGATTTACCACACTAGTGGTTTAATGTTGTAGCACATTGTTAGCATGCTTCTAACTCAGGTTAGAATAATGCTAGCATGGCTTAGCATGCTGCTAGCATTCTTTAACATTGTTAGCATGTTTCTAACATGATTTACCACAATGCTAGCATGTTGTAGCATGAAGCATGTTTAGAGATAGATCACACTGCCAGCATCAATTAACATTGCTAAAATTTTAACACAATAGTACATTTCATGCATGACTTAACATGCTAACATTTTAGCACACTGCAAGCATATTTGTAGCGTGCGTTACACACTGCTAACATGCTTCTAACACGATGTACACCAACCTAATGACAGTTAAAGGTTATAATTTATAACTCATGCTGTTTATGGAATTTACATCTTTTTATCTGTTCTCCTCTGTCTTTTTGTGATCTGTATAACAAACTTTGTCTGTTTTTACAGGTAATCTGAGATTTAATGATGTACCATGCTCAATATCCAAACCAATCATCTGTACCTGCCCAGTTTAGATACAGCCTCAGATGTAATTTGCCATCCCGTCAACAAACTTGTGAACCAGCATGCTCAGAAGATGATCTGAATAAGGAAGTCAAGCCAAAGTTTTTGTAAAATCTAGCATTTATTTATAATATTGTAAATGGTCAATGTCCAAAATGATCAAGAGGTGGAAATCTTTCTACTTGGTATACTTATCAGACTTTAAAGATACCTGTCTTCTGTCTTTGAACAAACCATTCAGTTATATTAGCAAAAACCTAGCAACTTTTGACGGTTGGTGTCAATAAATGGATTAGGTTAGAGACTCCAAGTACTGTAAGTACTGTAGTTTATGTTTATATATGTATATACACACACACACACACACACACACACACACACACACACACACACACACACATACATACAACAATTGATTAATTTTGGTTAATACTGCATTATATGCGCGTCAAGGTGGGACAGTGGGTAGCACGATTGCCTCACAGCAAGAAGGTCACTGGTTCGAGCCCCGGCTGGGTCAGTTGGCATTTCTGTGTGGAATTTGTATGTTCTCCCCGTGTTCGCGTGGGTTTCCAGCTGGAAGGGCATCCACTGCGTAAAACATATGCTGGATACATTGGCGGTTCATTCCGCTGTGGCGACCCCTGATGAACAAAGGGAATCCCGAAATGAATTAATGAATTTTCTAAGCTATTTGTTTGCATGCTAAATCCTGTTCATAACCTTTACTTTATGTCTGTTAATAAAGCTGTAAAGTAATTAAAATTGAATAAAAAATGCTTTTCTTTTATTTTCTTACTACATCTATGATTGTTATTTCATGCCAGTGGTTGACTCATTCAGCTGTTAACTGAAAGGTCCCTCAATGTTAAATCCTCACAGATCTTTTCACTAAAGCTTCTGGTTATTCACTCCCTCCACCTGCAATCCCTGCCGATGCCAGGACTCCAACCTGTGTCTTTTGGATCACACATTCAACTCTCTAACCATCAGGACACAGCTGCCCCCATGCTAACAGCTCAAAATGAAGTAATCTGGAACTAAAAAACGTCAAAGAAAAGTAAAAAAGAAAACAATAAGGATGTAATAGTGAGCAGTATATAATAAAATAGCAGTACCTATTGTAATCTCAGACACGTGACAAGACAAAAGCCATAAACAGTCATAAATATCCTTTATAAGCAGCACAGATTTGTTCTCATAGCACAGAGAGAAACACACAAGAGTCGATACAGACCTGCAAGATCAGCACAGGTGAGAATAACTTACTGTATATATTCATGTAGGGTTTTTTATTCTTTCTTTCAGTAGTGATTTTGTTTCTGCAACTCATTCTCATCATTCTCTTAAATGTAACTGGTGTAATTGGTTGATTTAGTCATGTAAATAACATTTTAAAAGGAACTACGTAGTTTCTTTTAATTACATTTTTTGGGATTTTCTGTTAGTGCAATTGTAATATGAAAGGTGTACATTTTCAAAACATTTTGTACAAATTGATCACACTTGTAACACTTCTAGTCCATCTTTAAATGTCACCAAAAAATCACTTTAAAATGCCCTCATTTTTTATTTAATTATTTTCAGTCTTAATAATGACTTTTAAGTGAAAACATTTTTAATAATGAGAACGTTTATTTGAATCTCTAAAACCCAACACTAAGGTCTTTTTCAATTTTAACAAAGAAGAGGAAGGCAGATGACAGAAAGAAAGTTACTGGGAAAAAGTTTGCATAATTGAAACACTTATTTTGTGTTTAAAAAAATTAAATAAACAATAAAAAATTGGTGGTGTTTTGAAAACCTCAAAAGGAAATGTTTACATGTCATTTAAATACAGTTTTCCTTCATTTCCCCCCTCTCTTTAATTATCTTATTATAAAATGTCAAATTAAAAAGACTACAGTATAATATTGGGTTTATGTTGGCTTTATTATTAAACCATCTCTTTGCAGAAAGAACTCTTTGGATATTTTTGCCAAGATGAGGAAAATACTCTTGCTGGTTTTCACCTTATCAGGTATTATCTGTGCTGTAGTTAAACGTGCAGTTAACATAAACTGTGAGTTTAATATTTAATAGCTTGCCCTATATTATTTACTGTACATTTTTGCAGCTTTCTGTAACCTATTGATATGCATTTTGTTTTGTTTTGGAATTGGCGTATTCATTTAAATTATAGCTATTTTGATAGTGGATTAGAGTCCAATAATGCAAAGACTTTATCTTTTAGCTGTAACAAACCCCCAAAGAAGGACGCCCTTCCCAAACTGTAAAAGACGTTTTTGCTATCATTTACTCGCCCTTCACTTGTCACAAACCTGTTTAAGTTTTCTGTTGAGAACAAAAGATATTATTTAAAAAGAAATGTTGGAAACCTGTAACCATTTATTCATTCATTCATTTTCATTTCGGCTTAGTCCCTTTATTAATCTGGGGTCGCGACAGCGGAATGAACCGCCAACTTATCCAGCATATGTTTTACGCAGCGGATGCCCTTCCAGCTGCAACCCATCTCTGGGAAACATCCATACACACCCATTCACACTCATACACTACAGACAATTTAGCTTACCCAATTCACCTATACCGCATGTCTTTGGACTTGTGGGGGAAACCGGAGCACCCGGAGGAAACCCACGCCAACACGGGGAGAACATGCAAACTCCACACAGAAATGCCAACTGACCCAGCCGAGGCTCAAACCAGCGACCTTCTTGCTGTGAGGCGATTGTGCTACTCACTGCGCCACCGCGTCACCATTTTTTCAATTTGTTAATCCAGAATATAGTTTCATTGTGAATAACCTCACAAAAGAACATCATGGTGGTCACTCACAAGTAGGACATTTACTTTTAACATTAACATTTCAACATATTTATATGTGCTGTTGAATTTTTACCAGATGTCTAAAACAACCAAGGTAATCCATACATGCAAACTAGAAATTAAGTTGCATAAGAAAATAAATGACACAGTGAACTGTGTATTGAACACATAAAAAAGTGAGGTGTAAAAAAGGCATGGAAATCCCAGACAGCAGCTGATATCTCTCAGTAGTTAAAAAGTAGCCCTGCCCTTCGTCAGTGTAAATGAATATTAGGTGCTTCAGTCCAACATCTACATTACCAGATCATGAAGATGAAACCAGGGTGGACATTTCAGCAAGACAATGATCCTAAACACAGCAAAGGCAACTCTCAGCTTTTATTACCCTAATTTTTCAGATTTGTAAGCCCATCATTGAGTCTATTTATTTACTTATGTAAATGTAAATATATATTTATTCAAATGGATTTGCATTTTGAACCTTGAATAAAAGTTTAAAAGTTATTTTTTATTTCCTGTTTTAGGTTTTTAGTTACGATACTCCCAAAATCATTCGGCATGAATCTGCAGATTTTATATACAAAATTCTGCACCGAAATAGCAAAAATATCTGCAGATTCTTTGTGGCCCTGCTTATACTACCTTATAAACAACATGTTTTTTTAATTTAAAAACAAAATGTGATTTCCTTTACAACATTGAGTGGGGTTCAATGATGTACCATGCTTTCTAGCACAACTGCCTCTTGTATGGAGAATAGAGTCGCATATTGCACAGGTGAATTTTTTTTTAACCTTTAGCTTTTATTTTCTGTTGGATTCAAGTCAGATGATTGGGCTGGCCATTCTACCAGCTTTAATAGACCGAAAAAAGATTCACCTAAAAAAATAGATAATTTTGTATGTTTGGATGGGTTTTTACCAAAGTCTGCCTCAATTTCATGTCAACAGCTCCTTTAGAAATATACTTATCAAGAAAACATCCTCACATCACATGCTGCATATAAATCAATAGAATGATGACAAAAACCTCAACCCTAAGTTGAAAAAGAAGGTTTTTTTATGTTGAACAAAAATAATTTATATATATATATATATATATATATATAAGAATGTTGCCAATCAGACAGTTGACAGTAGCGGTTGACCTCCATAGAAGGAAAAAATATTTTGCAAGTCAATAGCTACATCAATAGTTTGGTTACAACATTATTCAAATTACCTTCTTTTGTATCCAACAAATGAAAGAAGCTCATAGCTTTGAACAAGTGGAAGGGTGAGTAAATGATTAAATCATTTTTATTTTTAGGTGAACTAAATTTAACTGGAGACAGAAGCAATAGTCTTAATTAGAAGCAGAATTATTTAATTCTCAGATGTCTTTACATGTTTCTCAGAAATTGAATTATGGACTTTTCACACTGAGCTTAACCCAGAGCTAACATAATTGTAAACACTGCTTTTAACACCAGCTTTTTAACACTGTAATTAACTTTATTTTTAACCAGAGTTGTGACACTTTGCTCTTGAGCTTTGCGTTGTTAACTCTCCATTACGGTGCCAAAGATATTCAGTGTGAAACATTGGTGAATATTAAAGAATATTTAAGAATAAAGAATATAAAGAATATTAAAATCTAAATTTACTCACAATATACTCACCCTTAAAGTAATAGCTCACTCAAAAATGAAAATTTACTCACTATTTAGTTCCAAACCTGGGTTTCTTCCTTCAGGTCAGTTCTAAAGAAGATATTTTGAATAATGTTGGAAACGAGTAACCATTAAATTCCATGGTATGGAAAAACAAATACAATCAAAGTCAATGGTTTAAGGTTTCCAACATTTTTCAAAATAACTTCTGTTGTGTTCAACAGAAACTCAAACAGGTTTGTGACATTTTAGCTTTTCAAGAGTTCACACTTAGCTGATGATTGATAATAAAGTGTATTTGGCATGCTGTCCCGGGAGAGAGCACTGAGCTCAGAATATCCTCGAGCCCGGGGCCCCTTCTCGTTTGAAGGGCGAGAGGGGAGTTTGAGCTTAGGTAGGTCTCGAGAACTCCCCTGCTGTGAACGTGCTTGAGATATATCTTAAGATGTTATTTTTAAAGAAGTCTATTTACTTATGGTGAAAGTCTTTGGACGGTGGGAAGCCCGGGGAAAACCCACGCGAGCACGGGGAGAACATGCAAACTCCGCACAGAAACGCCGACAGGCCCGCTGAGGGGCACCCAGCAATAAACCCCCCCATGCCACCCAGTCAGGAGAAAAGAAGGAGTAGGGGTGGAAGGGGGGATTCTTCAAGACGAAGATGACTGGAGTGAAAAACTCTGGTTATTTGTAGTTTGTCAGTATTCGTCTGGTTGGTGTAATAAACAGAGCTGATGCGGTGCCAGCCGTGTTCAATCCTAAGCACGTGAACCTCTCGAAGTTAGTTTATAAATAAACCACACTAAGCGGAACTCAAATTGTGAAAGCTATAACCAAAAAATTATGCTTAGAGTACCAAAACTATGTTGAATTTGGGGTTACCATGGTTTTAATATATGTAGTAAAACTATGGTATGGTAGGAAAAGCCCAAATAAGAATAAAAAAACGGCATACACAAGCTTTAAAGATGAACATCAGTACAGATAACCTCGCATTATCTGTTGCTGAAAGAAATCATCTTTTTTTTTTTTTTTTAAAGGACATGGGAGCTGAAAATCTTTCAAACCAAACATTTTCCAAAATGGATCATATCAATATTATTATCAGAACAGCTAAAGATTAACATCCTCTCTCTCGTTTGTTCGACACACACTTTTGGATAAGAGGTTAAAGCCTACACTGGCACGCACAACACATTGTTCTCCATAGCTGAGTCAGTTTTCTATTTTACCTCTACAGCTGTGTTTTCACTACCGGGTGTCAGCGAAGGATTTGCAGTGACTAAACCCAAATCACTCCAGCCATTTTAGTCACAAATTAATACTGGCCTCCTGTTAACAAGTAGAATCAAACTAATTGTCTTATTTAACCCATAATTTCTCTATTGCACAAATGATTAGAATAATCAATACAGTTTTTTAGTTTTTGCTTCAGGCGTTAACACTATCATACTAATGTTGATGTCACTTTATACCCAAGATCCCCCTCAAAAGCGTCTCTTGGCTTATTACTTCAGCATGCAAGGCATCATGTCTCAGGTTATTTTTGATGCCTGATTCCATCCCAGCTTTTAAAACTGACAGTTAGGTCATGCTACTCTTGGAGACAGTAAAACATTCATCTGCATTAACCATCTGTGCTTGTACAGGTTATTGGATCCCAGCTTCAGCTTCCAAGACCCCACAAGCCGCAGTATATCTGCCATGTCCAGGCTGTGGGTAAATAGATATCCATTCATGGGTACGATAGATATTAAAGAGAAACTGAGTCCAGTGAAGCCAATATGTGCACGAATATAAATGCCAATAGCCATCTTTACCAGTCAGGTTTCCACAAACTCCAAAACACAGTTATCCCAGAGAGGGGTTATCACTGAGAGGGATCAGTTATCCCCGAGGAGAGGATTGTACTGGAATTAAGTGGCTTTGACGATGCATGCAACTCGCTCTCTCATAACAAACTGCACATTTAGCTCAGTGTCTGCATGGGAGGAGCAGAAAGATGCTACTGCTTTATAAAAGTCAGTTTGGCCTGAGGATGTCAGCTGTTGCACTTCAGGTCTGTTTTTGTGTGTTTGTAAAAGTGTGTTTTCATTTTCGTTGCTGCTTGTTTCTAAAACTAGTGCAAAATTAATTCTGCATGGAATTTTGCCACTTTAAGTAAGTATTGGATGCATGTATGTGAGAAGTGGGAATATATGGAGCAAACCCTTGCAGTAACTATAATTGAATTTATAGAAAATTAAAGATGTGATTCAATATGATAGCTGTGCTGAGCGTAGTGAAGATCATTTGGACTTGCATAATGGAGGCTGGAGGAGGACCGGGTCTAAGTGTGCAGAAAAAAGGACTTGTGAAGCAACCAGAACCGATCAAACCGTCTCCAAACAACACAGAAGAAGGTAAATAGAAAACCTGGCAGAAATAAGACAGTGGGTTCCAAAAATGTATAAAATGCACCCATTATGCAACATATTTGTAATTTAAATTAGGGCACAGTGGGCCTATTTTGGGCCCAGTGGGTTTTATTTTGAACATACATTACCAACCAAATGCAAAAATAATTGTTTGCTTTTGATTAGTAACCAAGAAATAAACTCAGAATCATAGGTTTCTTTTATTACTTTAATATGGTCACACTTTATCTTAAGGTACAATTCTTACCATAGATAAAGCATTAACCATGACTTTTGCTTCAAACCCATAATTTGCTGCTTATTAATTATTTTTAAGGTAGTATTTGGGTATGATATTAATATTAGGGATGTAGAATATGTACTTGTACATAGAGAACATTTACTTTATAAGTAATAAACAGCCAACATCTTAATAATAGGCAGGTAATAAGCCACTAGTTAATAGTGAGAACTGGAGTTTAAGTGTTATCGTTCATTTTTTTGTGTGTTATATTTTCAACAAACCATCATCATTTTAATGTGCTGCCACACTTTTGAATTGCACTGCATGTAGGTGTATGTGTAGGTGCATGTTGTTCAGCAAAGCATAGTGTTTACAATGGTATATTTTTACAGCTGCTTCTTTTTCAGAGGATCAGGAGGCTAAAGATATGCAGAAAGAGGCAGTGAACAGACGTAATGCCTGGGAGCCCAGTGTCTTCTATTCCCTAGGCAATGAGACCTTTTTTTTTACTGGGCAGGAGGTCAGCATCCGAGAATCCCTCGACTCTTTTGGTGCCGTCATCTGGCCAGGAGTAAGAACACATATTACAGAGGGTTTGCATTTAGGTTAACATTTCATCCGTTATCCGAATGCCCAGACATACTGCCAATACTCAGATGTAAACAACAGCATGGGTTGCATGGTTAATATACTACTGAAAATATTGTAATGCCTATTCAAACCTTGATAAAAAGCATCTTAAAGCTGCTAAATCATATAGAGAAGGACTTGGCAAGCAGGAAAGGGTGAATATTTTTGACTAACCGAATTTAATAGATGGTAAAAAAAAATATGCACATGTATGAGCAGTTTTAAATAAAATATTAGCTTAATATTTCACCTACTTGAATGATAATGACAAGAACAAACATTCTTGCCAAGATTCTTGCCCTGGAAATCCTGGTTCAGTTTGCCAACAAACAACACGACTCGTTCCTTAGTAGTTTTTCTCTCCTCTGCACGATTTGTTATCATTTTTGGGAGTCTATATTATCTTACTCTAAATGTTTTTTTGTCCAGTCAAAAAAACTATCTAAGACATGACAATAACTGATCATTTTCAGCAACAATAATAACCATTATATGGGAGTTTCAGTCATTTCAATGGCCTTGTTTAAGTTCTGCTTTCCAATATGGCTGACGTGTCGCGAAAACACTCTATGGCTGTCACACTGTGCTTCACAGTTGGTGCTAGGCTAGAGTTGGTAAAATGAAGATATGCAAATAAGTGTTCATGTAAATAAATGGGTAAAGTGCTGAATTCCTCCAGTCACTGAACATCTCACCAAAATTCAATTGAAAAAAAACATACATGGTAAAAATGTGTTATGTTTTTAGCTGTATTTCGTAAAACAAATGTAAGACTTTCTAGTATCAGCATTGTCCTACATTTCCCACAGTGATCTCATGAAATATAATGTAATCAAACTTAAGATTGATGTTCAGTAAAAGTAACATTGACATTGTTAACAAGTAACGTTAACATTTTTAGCTTTGAGTCGATTTTGTCTTCTGTCTCAGTTCTAAGTCACATGACATGAGGCAGCTACAATATGTCAGAAGTATTTTAAAACAAACGTTACACAAAAGTACTGAAAACATTTGAAAGTGATATACAGAAGAACATTATTAACTGGATTTACTAAAGATCTTTAAGGTAAGTTGCAAATCATTTATATGGGCTGAATTTAAAGAAACAAATTAAGTTGAACATTACATAAATTTAATTTGTTTAAACTCAGCCCATATAACCATTTACCTTAAAAAATGTAGTAAATCTAATGAATATTTTCTTTCAGTGTGTATACTGCAGTATTGATGTGCCAATTCCTTCTAAAAAAGCCCTTACCTTAGCCTTTCCACAGACTGCATGTATATTTCTACACAGGCAGTGGCTCTTTGTCGGTATTTAGAGAAACAACGAGATCAGGTTGATCTTCTGGATAAAGCAGTGCTGGAACTTGGAGCAGGAACAGGACTTGTGTCCATAGTGACAAGTTTACTGGGTAGGAAAATCACATAATTTGTTTTTCTGTAAACAAAAAGGTAGAAGTAATTTAAGTTGTACAATTCTGCATTTTTCCACATCAAGGTGCCTGGGTCACGGCAACAGATCTGCCGGATGTCCTGCCAAATCTGAACTTTAACCTGTCCCGCAACACCCGGGGCCGCTGCAGGTACACCCCTCAGGTAGCGGCTCTGGTCTGGGGTCCGGATGTGAAGCGCAACTTCCCCAACTCCCTCTACCATTATGACTACGTGTTGTGTGCAGATGTGGTTTATCATCACAACTTTCTGGAGGATCTATTAATTACCATGCAGCACTTCTGCAGGCCAGAAACCACACTACTGTGGGCGAATAAGGTCAGGCTTTACGTTTTCCCAATTTCACCTTGAATTTTAAGAGATAGTTCAACCCAAAACTGAAAATTCTGTCATCATTTCTTTCTTTTGTTAAACACACACACAAAAGATATATTTATAAAAATATTGGAAACCAAACCAGTAATCATTTCTTAGTAGACTGTTTGTTTGTCTACTACAGAAGTCAATGGTTATAGGTTTGCAAAATTCTTCAAAAATCCTTTTGTGTTTAACAGAGGGGGAAAAAACAAGTTTGAAACCACTTGAGGGTGTAAATTTTAATGTTTAGGTTAACTATAACCTTAAGAAAGCGTGTTAACTTTATGAGGTATGTCGTAAACTTACAAATCCTGTTTTGTTTGTTTTATCTTTCGCAACAGGTACGATTCCCATCTGACTTGCGTTTCATTGAAAACTTCAAAAATGTTTTTAACGTCACTTTGCTGGAAGAGATCCCACAAGAGGAGGTAAGAATCTACCAAGCCACTGCAAAGAAGTGAGTCCAAAGAAGAATAGAGAAAAAAAGATCAACAGGACGCATAGCAAGATCTATAAATGACATTACGTATGACAATGTACATTACCTGAATGGAGACTCGACACCTACGGGAAAGCGCTCCACCTGTTGGCCATCTGCGAACTTACATGCAATAACGGCTGAGCGCAATGAGGGGAAAAAAGCAGCTCAGAAATAGGACTATCAAACCAAAATTTTTGTTTATTAAGACCAATATCATACTAAAACAATAAGTATGTCATATTATTAAATTGAATCATGTTTTTATTTTGTACTTTTTGTTATTGTCACATTGTGATTTTTCACTAGTTTTCATGTTATCTCTCAATGTTTTATTTCTAAGTCAAACTTAGAAATTGAAAGTTTATGACTTTTTTTATAAAATGGTTTTCGGAATTTTCTTATTGCCATAAAAATATTTTTGCAGCAATTGTGAAAAAAACCCTACTAATCTTCCTAAACTTACACTACTGTAAAATTCTAGGACATCACACTCATACACACACACACACACACAAAATAGTTCTTATGTAATACCATAGCATAGTATTTTCCACCATATATATGATGAATTACTTGAGACGTGTGAAGAACTTGAGACGTCTTTCAAAATAAAATTTACCAATCTTGATCTTTTGGACTGTACCATAGCCTATAACAATTTTAATAATCAAAGTAAAACCATCTTTCAACATGTAGATTCAATCAAAGAGACAGTTACAAAAGAAAAGCTAACATGCTAGGTTAGACAATTTCCAGCTAATTGTCTATCAAAGCTTATGAGAGACATCACACTGTGAATAAGCTGTCTTGATTATGGTTTTTGTACTGTGCATAAAAAAAAATGAGGAAGGAACACAGTAAAGGGGTTTGAATCAGCAGAACCGCACATAATGTCATACTTGTCATGACGACTACAAATCGGTTCATAAAAATGAGAGATTAGTATACATAAATCTGTATTTTAGTTCAGACCTATTTACTATAAAAAAAAAAACTTTTTAACATTTCCCCCATCCCAGCTGAAAAAACAAAACAACAGAGGACATTAACAGAAACTCTTTTCTTATGGTTTCCACTAAATTACCAGTAAAGCATTACAGACCAAAAACGTTAACAATTAAAACCAGTACATTTGATGCTTTCTAGTGTATTGTGAGACATATTTCATTAGGATTTAATGATTTTAAAATGCTACCCATACAAGGACACAAATGACCAATGCAGGAGACCTGCAAGGACCAGTTTCCACAAATATACTTCCTATTAGACCCAATAAACCATATCAAATTCTCTACAGGTTTACATTTTTTTCAGCAAGGAATCCTTTTCACCATTTTCTTTTTAAAGATTACTTAAACGTTTATGTGGTGCGGTAAGCAGAAAACAAACAAACAAACAAACAAACAAAAAAGTGTAAAATAATTTCAGGTCATTTAAAATGCCTGAATGCAAATCTAGTCACACCAGGCACATATATAAAATAAAGTTTATTGAAATTAGTAGTATTACATTAGTGTCGCAAATAAACACAATGAGTTTGAATTCTTAAAACATTCTTTATATTTAAATTTGAAACTTATATTAGATTACAGAAAAGTCAGTACAAGGATTCAGTTTCTCAAAGGAAATTTTTGAAGGGAAGTCCAGAGAGACCTAAAGCCCATATCTCATTTTTTAATACACAACAATAACCATACACGCTTCAAGGTATAACTGACGCTGAGAGAGGACACTAGAAACAAATCTTGATATTATGTGGTTAAGAAACAAAGCATTTTTATATTCCTATAACTGCTTTAGGGTACTGAAGTTTCTCCGTTGTCCTCCAGTGTCTCTAGGACAGGTCGGCCTATGAAGCTCTGAAAGAAAGAACAAACAAAACAAACAAACAAACAAACAAACAGACTGACTTCTCAGAGTCCTCCAAAAAAAGTAGAGCTCTGCAGAATGTTAAGGAGCCGAACACACACAGGAGGAGATTCTACAAAAAAAGCCTGCAAGAAAACATCAGGTCAGCATATGAAAAAAGTCCACACATCCAAAGACCTGCCCTCCATGGGGCAAAAAATAGCAGCCAGCTTTAAAAGGTTCTTCGATTAATTAGTCTCCGAATCATCAGAACGCAAATCAAGCCAGCATGTTCGGGGGAAAAAAAAAAAGATCATTCAAAAACAAAACAGGAGAACTACTTCACACAAAGATCACACAACATTTTCCAACAGTACGCGAGGCTGTACGCAAGAGGGGTTGGTTTTCTTTCAGAGGGTCACGCGGATCAGAGCGAATAACATCCAGGAGGAAACGCTGCGACAGAGAACAAAGTGACACCTCTAAACTTCAGCAAAGTCCTTCAGCTGAAAACTAGAATTCCCAGCAGGCAAAGCACACAGCCTATGATGATGTGCTTGTCCTGAGCTCAGAAAGACGAGGATGAAAACAACTCATCCTAATAAAGCCTGTATTCTTCAATGCCCTTCTCAGACGGAGAGTGAGAGAAACAGTGAGTTGCAGAAGAGTTAAAAGAACGATGTGGTTGATCAATCCTCGGACATGGCAGCTGGAAGAACTTGTGCACGATGGACAGGTTTGATGGAGGGCTGAGCTTTCAGTCCTCGTCGTCATTTTCATCAAACTCGTCGTCGTCGTCATCGTCCTCGCCCATGTAAGAGACTGGTGTCTCCACCCGAGAGCCACTGTAGTGGGAGTCATTTGAACTAGAGGCCATCGTGGCGTCAGCCCCACTGTCACTGTCAAAGAAGCAGACGAAAGTCAAACACAAAATATTTAATTTATTAAAGGTCCCGATATACTTTAAGCTAAATAATGTGATGTCAAATTTAATTTTCAGAAACCTGCCAAAGCAAACTTTCCTGAAGTTTACTTTGGGTGGGAAACGCCTTTGAACTACCAATGGTCAAATGTGATTTTATAAAATGTAGGTGTGGCTCTGGGGCTCCACCTCCTTTAATATAGAAAACTACTCAGGTTTGTTTCTTTAAGTGAATTTAGGTCAGAGAAAAGTAAAAATTAATTAATTAAAAATAATACAGGAAAGCTGAAAATTTTGAAATTGTTATGCATAATTCTGGAAATCAGCGTGCTTTAAATTAATATACTGTAAAGCACTATACAAATATAGATGGGCTGACTTCAATTGACTGAAATCCCAAAATGCGTTGTTATAAACATTTTCAAGTTGCGATTACGAGATCCTTTCTTGTTTAGAAATGTGGGGATAGTTTATTTAGTTTATTTAAAAGTTTTTGCTCATCACATCAAGGCTGCATTTATTTGATCAAAAATACAATACAAAGAGCAATATTGTGAAATTAAATTAATATTAACTGCTTCAAATACTTTGAAATGCAGTTATTCTTGTGATGGCACATCTGAATTTTCCTAACTGTTTCTTCTGCCAGCATCTTCCTTCAGATATTATTCTAAAGCCACTTTTGTGGTAGAAAACAGTTTGGGATGGCTCATCTTTGCTTGGCCTCAGTTTGCATTTACACTGCAGTTTAGTACCGCTTAAAGTTGGTTGGATTATGGCTAAAGTTGCTTTGTGTTGTTCGACTTCCTGAAAACTTTTTCATTCTGGGTCGTCCCATTCAGATCTGGCTGAATCCAGTGCTCGGCTTAGAAAAAAGGAGTGTGTGAACTTCCTCTGACCATAATGCTGTCATTTCAGGTGTTTTTATCTTTGTGGTATAAAAATAGTTTAGTCCAGCAAACCAATAATACAGCAGTGGCTGCTGCTGACTTTTTAAATAAGTAGGTTTGTTGCCTCCAGCTGAAAATCCTATGACACTGATGACTTTCTTAGACAAATCAGTGATCAACAGTGTGCATAAGTCACATTTTGGTTACAACAGGTCTTTGCTTGAAACGTCACCCCTAGGTAATACTAAAATTGTACCTGGTTCAAGATACAGACACAGTGGAAAAAGCCACTCAAATGTGAGCCGTACTGAACCAAACCGTGCCAGTGAAAAAAGCATCTTAATATATTAATTTGGTAGTCATAAAACATTCTATATTATCATCAACGTTGAAAACGGAAATGTTTTCCCCTACTCAAGATCCTAAATAATAAGTTCTGAGGAACACAGCTTTCTTTTAAAACAGAAATCTAGAACTATCATAGTGTAAAATGATTCAAACAGCTACTTTTTTTCTACTCCATTTATTTCAATAATAAAAATGGAAAAAATGTGCAATAGAAACTCACCCCCCTACATGATAGCGGCCACCTCCATTTGCAGATGAAGCCCCCGTCATGTAGACATTACTGATAGGCCCCTGTGCCATTTCTGCATGTAGAAGTCACCATTAATTTAAACATTAATTTGATCTCTGCGGTAACTAGACTTTTTTTCATCAGACATAATATCCTCTGATGTGGTGACCAGTGGCACTCACCTGTGACATAGGGCTCCAGGGCTTTGGGCACCAAGCTCCTAGCAGTCTTCAGGTCTTCAGCAGAGCACTTGCCCACTTCAAGACCACAAGCCATGCCCATGCGCTTCAATACCTCAATGTCATCGTGAATCTCAAACATGCTATCAAAGTTGAAGAGGTACTCAAACCTGACCACAAATGGAAGCAATGAGTGAAGTGCATGAAGTAAAGTTCTTTTGATATTTAATTCATCTTACAAATAAGGGTGTGCAATATTTATAATCTACAATTATATAATTGTTGTTTTAATCATGAGCAGACAATACAGAATGAAACAAAAACAAGTCTTCATCAAGTGCAAAAGTGCTCATGGTGAAGCCTGTTAGAATCAAATTAGAATAGCCCAGTAATTTAAATTATAAATCAAAAAATGTGATTGTGTTAAATGTGAGTGTTAGGAAGCGAAAACTGTTTCAAACTCTGGAATAGGATACTTAAGTTTAGTACTCGAATCATTATTACTCGTACATAGTAATCATTCCTCATAGTCCTACTAGTACTAGTAGTACTTCAATAGTATTTGTTTTTCCTACTATGGAAGTCAATGGTTACAGAATTTCAGCTTCAAAATATCTTCATGTTCAACAGAATAAAGTAATTTATAAAGGTTCACAACCACTTAAAGGGTAAATAAATACCTTTAACAAAGTAAATTAAGTAAATATTTCAATACAATTGAAAAGTGCAACATTTAACCTTGGCAAACCTTTCACCTTTGATCTACATTGAGCTATGCAGGAGCTGCACCAGTAATGATGCACCAAACTTTATGCACAATTTTCACTTCAGTCACGCTGCTTAATTGAGTGCATGACAGCTGGCAGTTAATTTGTCTCAAACTAGGAATCAGCAAGAATTTGGGTTGAAAGTGATCAAATTCAAATGATCCCCAAGACTATATAAAACATAATAATAATTTTATCAATGAGTGGGCTACATTTCAGATCACAATATTGTTTTGTTTTTTGTGGGCTTTTATTTATTCATATATATATATATATATATATATAAACCCCCTGAATTATTAGCCCCCATTCATTTCCCCCCCCAATTTCTGTTTAACGAAGATTTTTTTTCAACACATTTCTAGACATAATAATTTTAATAACTAATTTCTAATAACTCATTTATTTTATTTTTGCCATGATGACAGTAAATAATATTTTACTAGATATTTTCAAGACACTTCTATATAGCTTAGTGACATTTAAAGGCTTAACGATGTTGTATAACGATGGTTTGTTCTGTAGACAGTCGAAAAAATATAGCTTAAAGGGCCTAATAATTTTGACCTTAAAATGGTTTTTAAAAAATGTAAAACTGTTTTTATTCTGGCCGAAATAAAGCAAATAAGACTTTCTCCAGAAGAAAAACATATTATCAAACATACTGTGAAAATTTCCTTGCTCTGTTAAACATCATTTGGGAAATATTTAAAAAAGAAAAACAAATTCAATGGGGGTTTAATAATTCAGATTTTAACTGTAGGTATATATATTTAACTTTCCGACTGCTAAAAAGGAATGTTCTATATAATATGAATTTATGAACTATAAATAGTACATACAATGAACATTTTTAGTGTAACTTGAACTATAAGCATCATTTGTGTTGTTTTTATCCCATTCTTGGTATAGTAAAGCATCAGATGCAAACTTCAGAATCTTCCCAGAAGTAGTAGCTCATCAGCAGTAGTTTGCGTGAATTGTACTGTGAATTAGGACAAAACTGTTCAAAACTATATAGTAGCAAAGTATGCAATATTGGATGCAGTCTGTAGACCAATGGTCTCAAACTCAGTTCCTGAAGGGTCGCTGCTCTGCATAGTTTAGCTCCAACAACCTCCAATTCACGCCTGCTTAATAGTCTTGAACACCTTGATTAGTTGGATCAGCTGTGTTTGATTAAAGTTGGAACAAAACTGTGCAGAGTTGCGGCCCTCCACGAATCGAGTTTGAGACCTATGCTGTACACCAGGGGTGACCAATCTCGGTCCTGGAGGGCTGATGTCCCTGCAGGGTTTAGCTCCAACTTGCCTCAACACACCTGCCTGGGTGTTTCAAGTATACCCAAGACCTTGATTAGCTTGTTCAGGTGTGTTTGATTAGGGTTGGAGCTAATATCTGCAGGACAACGGCCCTCCAGGAACAAGTTTGGTGACCACTGCTGTAGACTATAAATACATCAAACTAACTGTCTGGGCTCCACCTACTGACAGTTTTAGTATCAGTTTCATTAATACATGACAGGCCAAAAACTAGCATAAAAACTTTAGTCAAAAAAATAAATAAACATCAAAACATATTTTCTCCCCAATATCCCACACCCTCATCCACCAACAAACTACATGGCTTGACTTGATGTCATACTTGTCATTGGAGATGCTGCAGTCAATGACTGTTTTCTTGCTGGTGTTGACGATTATAAATGGCAGGTGAATGACTGAGTTGGCAGGTGGGGGCCTTTTTGTCTGTTGTTCTCTCTGGCGGTTTCTCTGTACAAGGTTCTTGAAAGCAATTTGCTGCAATTAAAACAGCATGTTAATTCCAAATTTGTCAAAATTTTCCAAAATAATAATACTACTAATAAAAGTAACTTCTGACCTGTAATATAAGTTCTTGAAGTTGTGACTGTTTTTGTTTGATTCTCTCCAATCGTCTTTGCCTTTCCACCTTTATGTAAAAAAAAGTTTAAGTACAATTAGTTTAAGCTCTATTTGCCTGTCATTTCTCTAATTGTCTAATAGGAAGGGACAAAAACTTCTGTGAAATAAAGTACCAGTACACCCACCTCCAGGTTCTGGCACTCCTGAGCAGAGTTTGTGGGCAGACCAATCCATTTGATCTCCTTTTTCTCTTTGGAGATGATGTTCATGGCCATCAGCACATTGAGAGCATCGTACACACGCCGTCGAATGTTCTTCTGGTCATACACGTGCTGAAAAGAGCAGAAACCAAAAGTGTTTATTATGTCATTATGTAATATCCGTTAAGAAGCAAGTCTTTAATCGGTTTTAAAAGCTTCACTTCTGAACTCAACAAGCAAGGCTCTGGATGGCTCACCGCATCATTAGGAGAGATATGATTATCACCAGAGCTGAACTCAGCCACAAGCTCATCAGCAACCTCGTTGTAGGTTGTGACACCCTTCCGCTGGACCTTCTCGCAAACCTTCATGGAGAAATGTCTGAGGCCTTTCCCATTTTTCTCCCCTTTCTTACCCCTTTTTCTGAAGAACAAGAGAATTAACACCCAATTACTGAGATTTAACATTATAACTGATGATAGAGAAAAGGGAGTGTAGAAAGAGTTTTTTTAAAAGATTCCAATGTACAAGGTGAAGCAAAAAATATTCTGATTGAAATAATAATAATAAAGTTTGTAATAATTAGACTGTTATACTAGCAAAAATCATTATAAACTTTAGTAGTATTTCACATAAAAACAAACTGGAAATAACCAGACCACAAAAGTGTGAATTTTTCAAAATCCATCACCAGTAAATTGACTAAAATTTATTTTCATTGATGTTTGGTTTGTTAGGATAGGGCAATATCTGGCTGAGATACAACTATTTGAAAATGTAAAAACCAAGGGTTCAAAGAAAATCTAAATACGGTGAAAAATCAGCTTTAATCTTAATATTAAGCTTAGCAATGCACATTACTAAACTCAATTGTGGATTTGATGTATTTACAGTAAAAATGTACTAAAATAAATTAACGTTTACAACATGGAACATGATCTTCATTTGAAACAAAAAGCAATCATTTTGACTCAATACAATGTATTTTCGGCTATTGTAAGTTTTGTGGTCAAGGGTCCCATTTATGGTTTGAAATGCAAAGTGAAATGTAAGGCATAATATATATAATTATTATTAATGTTATAGATCCCCCCTGTATTCAAATGCAGAGTGCAATTCAAATCCAAAACATTCAGAAAAACACCTGGTTCCACAGAAGGTTATACAATAACCAGCTACGGTATGGCTTACCCTGAAGACCAAGGAGAGGCTTCTGACGGTTGACTCTGGGTGATAAACTGAGAGCTTGGTGTGTGTGGGCTGTTCATTAGAATCACATTGGAGCCGCTGGGCCTCTGAGGTGTGCTAATAACCTGCGACAGAGAGACAATCAGGTTGAGAATACAACACAAAAAAAGAATAAATAATATTGGATAGGGATATTAATATCTTATATTAAACCGATGTATACAAATGACAACACTTTGTTTCAAGTGTTTTTATTATGCTACTGTAGGTATTACATTTCATCTGTGCAAAGGCCAAAGATCACAGTAAATGTCTTATTTCCTGTGCAATGTGCATGTTTGAAACCAATTTGCATGGTGCCAGCTAATGGTCTTCCTGCCATCAAATCCTTAAATTAATCCTTATGGATGTTATGTAAAACAGGTGATACAATGTATATTATTAAAAATTGAGTGTTTATGACCATAGATGTAATGCAGGCAAATGTTTTTTTTTTGCTGATTACATACAAGTGACATTCTTCTTATTCTCAATGACATATGGCCGGAAATTAACAGCATAGCAGCTGTGGATATGCAGGTGGCTAAACAGCAAGAGTCTGTTGTATATGCCAACAATTCCTCTTATGAATGAGTTCATTTAATTTTTTTTGTTATTATGGGAGTTAAGTGGTCAAAATTGGACAGTCTAATCATAACACCAGTTGTAAATGGCAAGGTGTCTCCGTCTACTTCTGATTTGATCAACCAATCTTAATATCAAACTGTAAAAACTGTCCCTCAGACAGTAGACAATACTTAAAGAGTCCGGACTTGAAGAGAATTCAATCTGCACACACCTCCATTTCAAGAGCACTAATTGTGTGTAAAGGATTCAAAGTTTGGATTTACTACTTTGATAAAAGCATGTTAAACTAGTTTATAGTTAACTTAGTTTATAATGTCCAAAATGAAACCAACACAATTTTTCAAGTTTTCCTTTGACACACTTTTGTTATGACATGTAGGGGTGACAAAAATTGCTTGCACAGTGCAATGCGATGCAGATTCTGTATCAGTTTAATAACGGACCATAACCGGTTATGATGTACTGACAGGTTTCTGACATACTAGGCGATGGAGATACACGAGTCTCGCCTTCACGCAATAGTAGGCTACTCAGGCTACTCCCTCACCAGAATGTGAAAAATCCCTTGCTAGTAACATACTATGGTGAAGGAGCAGGGATGTATCTTATTGCATTGTGATATCAAATGACATGATAATCATAATCGAACTGTGAGACCAGTGTAGGTTCATACACCTATCAGTCAGTGTATGATGTTTGCCATAATCTTGTGACACACCATCTCAGTGAGCATTTGAATACATGATGAAGTTAGATTTACAGAAAAGATGATTGAACAGAGGTATGCATTCATTTGATTCCAATCAAGCATGAAAATATTCTGTTTGATTTGTAATGCAAGTTGTGAAGAGTGGAAATGTCAAACGCAACTGAAAAAGTTTAGGCAGCTGATGGAATACAGAGTGGCATTTCTCACACTAGACTGCTCTGTATTTTGCAACACATTACTTTTGAACTATCTCAGGTTTGTCTTGTTCATAAAAGTTGCTGGTACCTAAATTAGGTGTCACTTGTTACCACTTTTTATTTTCGTTTTTAATTATGTTATTCAATTATTAATGTCTTTTTTAATTGTTGATTTATGCATGAGCATGTTCATTTTAAAAAAAAGTTATGTTAATTTTTTTCAGACCTTTGACACTAATGAAAATTCACACTTGGACCTATGAATTCAGACTCAGAGATCCCCTAGTTTATGGTATATTCCTCACTCCATCGGATATTCTGAATTGCTTTATGTGGATTAATAAAACTATAAACTAAACATAACCATTCTTGGAAATCTGTCAGCCAAAACTGTCAGATCAGATCAAGGAAAAGTAATTTTCTTTCTTTATTCAAGAGATGGTGTGTGTTCAGCATAATGCACAGCTTGAGCAGTGTCTAAGACTAAGAGCTATTTGTAAACCTATTTGTGATTAACCAGAGGCAACTTTTACAGTTTTCCATTACCTATTCCCATACTGATGCCTGGCCAACCTTAGTTGTTGTAAATAAAAGTTATCTTCAGGGTTCAAAAATAAAAAATTGCCTAATGGTGTCCAAAGTCAGAGTTTTGTGCCAGCTAATGATAATGTGAATCACCCTCATTTTGCTAATGTTCAAGTACATTTTAATCATAATAGAATCAACAACTAATGTAATATGTATAGGACTTCATACCTTGCTTTGCTGAAGTTGTAAGAGTGACTAATGACAGTTTTAAAAGCAGATTTATTTCAAATGAATGCAAAATTAAATCAGTAATGGTTTGCTCAATATCCCATCAATGACACTTATAGCCATCGTAAGCTCCACTGAAGCCATTAAAAAGCTTTTTTGTTGACCCAATCACAGGTGGACAATGCCAAAGACAGGTGTAAACATGATCTGAATCCCCTTACAGAGATGATCAAAACACATTCAACCAAAGTGCTTTTGCAGTGTAATTGTGTAAGACCATTTTTTCATGTGGTCAAATGAGTTCAGCAAGACACAAAAGAGGTCCAAACTTGTGATCTCTTTGGGGCATGTTGTGAGAAAGAGCACCAAAAACAAAGTATTCATATTTTGTTGCACCAAATCATTGACAATTGTAGTTGCCATCCATATTCTTTTCATTTGGCTGCTTTACTGTTCTCTCGTAGGTCACGGAACATGGGTGTTTATTTTAAGAGCACTAATGCAGCACACAGAGTACTCCTGAGAAAATTATTTAGAACATAATAAAATGAAAAGGTCTTGATGAAAAAGGCAATGTACATAATGTCTACAATGTCTATAACAATTATCAAAACCTGATCAAATCTGAGAAACGCACTGAATTTGCAAATGGAGTGATTAACACTTATGCTCTATACATGCGGTGTTTATGTGACCAAACTCACCATATGTGGTGCAATGTTCACGTTGGAAGGGCCCAGTGTTTTTGGCAACAGCTGTTTTCCAACAGTCAAAGCCTGTGGATGCACCGCTACTAAAGACAGCACACCTGCAGGGGTAGAAGAATACACAGAAGACTTCTAAATGTAGTGCTATGTAAGGTCAAGCAGGTGTCTGGGATTTTGCAAAGCATTTTTGCAAGATCTCGAATATTATCTTTAGAAAGTCTCTTCTTACCTTTGCCTGGGCTCAAGTTCTGATCAATGAAAACCTTCAACTCCCCATTGGCCTCAATCAGACCAGCCTGCGGAGAACAAGATAACCCTTCAACTCAATGATTATTCTCAGTGGATGACATCTAATAGAGCAACAGAAAATACTCACATCTTTGGCCATGATCCCTGGGGCTGAGGAATAGATGCTTGGTCTAGCTGAAAAACCTGAGCCAAATTTCCACAACAAAACGTCACTGCAACAGAAACGAAAACTGGTTTGGCACAAGAACCGAGGACACTTGAAGACTGTAACCAAGGTTACTCCACAAATCTTTGTTTCTCATGAAGAAAGTGACTAATGAGGAATGTTTTTTCTGTTTAATTGCCACAAGAGCCAAAAGATGCAGTAATCAATGGAATTTCTTCTCTTACAGATGGTTTTTTGATTATAAACAGAGGTTCGGATAGATATGCCTATACCCTCTGTAAGCAAGACCAAAGCAGAATACAGTATATCTCAAAAGCCATGTTCACAATAAATGGTGCAAAATAAAATGTAGATTTGTTGCCACACACCTAAATTCCACTATGGAGATATTAAGGATCAAGAGTGGGTTTGAATTTCAAAAGTTCTCATTTGCAGTTTTGCTTGTTTGGTTGGTCTAAAAATGTAAATTCTACACATAGTCCTAGTTTGCTTAGTGTTCAAACTGTCATTTTTAAGACCAAACTTTTCAGTTTCAAGATTCAATACATAAATTACATATTTTGTAACAAAAAGATCCAAAACATTGCTGTCTGCTGAGCTAAACACACTTTTAGTGAAAAGCTTATAAAACATGTAGGCTAAAGGAGTCAAAACTGTGCCATGAACCAAACGAAAATCTGCACCAAAGAGACCCCTTTCCAAAACCTGTACTTAACCATACAGAGCAGCATTTCATTAATAAGAAAATGTTATGATAGTGCAGTCTTTTTTTTATGGTCACATCATGTTTGTAAGGAGGTCTATGGTGTGTTTAATTGATATTTTACTAAATTAAAAAAAAAGAAAATCATCTGGAATCATACCAAATCCTTTTTTTTTCAGCAGTCATGGTCCACAGCCATGGCAGCGTTCACACTCAATCAAATGTACCAACAGAGCAACTGCACCAGAGATTATTTTAATCAAACCAAACCCACCAAGTGTGAATGACCACACCCTTATGTTTTTAACACAAGTCTAAACAATGCAAGTGTAAATAAATGTTTATATATTAACATCACAATGCAATGTTTAGCCAAGAAGATTTACATGATGAAAATATTTACAAGGGAATGGCAAGTGAATTGAAACGTCACAAGTGTATTAAAACGAGACAAACACTTTCAAGCACAATGTGAAGTCAAAGTCACTTAGATTCTGTGTCACTTAATTCGCTAAAGACCTCTAAGATCGCAAATTTTAAAATGCTGTCTAGGTAGGACGCTCACTAGGTTTGGAAACACAGCCATAGTTGATGAAAACGAGGCCCGCCGATTTGCTTCCAGCACTCATGCAGCTTTTATTACCAGACAAAGACCTCGACGAATCTTATCTTCTCTTTAACATCAAATCTTGAACTCCTACACCCAAACCCCGCGTGCAATATCCTGAAAAACATCCATATGCAACAGTTCCTGCCGTTTTGAGTAACTTTTCTTGCAAAAGCAACGGGCCCTTAAATACTAAAATATCCAGTGTCTTAAGTTATAAAAAAAAAGCGTGTAAACGCATCAAGCAGAACGATAATCTGGTTAATTCGTTTACATTTTTCGCTCCAAACATAATGCACAATCGGAACAGTGTGCACCATTATAAAGCGTGTTAGCCCAGTTAGCTAGCAGCCTTTCAAACACGTTTTGCAACGAACCCTGGTCTTAATTGTGATCAAAACGTGCTCCTCGTGTTTAAATGCGAGCAGATCGAGTATTGTGCATGTGCTCGTACCGTTTTGCGAACGAATCGGACTTAAATGGCCATCTGTAAATGAAGTGTGTAAACTTTCCTCTGAACTTACAGTCCTGAAGCCCTTTGCCTTCTTAGGTGCTGTTTTTGTTGGCATAGCCAGTTAGCAAGAGGACAGAGGAAGAGGAGGTCTGAAGCCCATCTCTCAAACAGGAAACAAAAATAAATCAAATAATATGAAAAATAAATCCCATGTGCGATGAATGAGCGTGCTTTTAAAACGAGCTTGCACTTGGGAGATGTTTGATTGTAAGATCATGACACATTCATAAACCTCAAAATGGATGCGGATGTTTTAAGCATGCACATAAAAGACGCATGCAAACTGTAAATCTCCATAAATAATTCAAAATAAGACAACTAAAATGAAAGAGATATGTTATAAAGAGGTTAACAAACAGTAATCTTAAGCAAATATATATAAAAACGGCCACATTATTAAGCAACAACAGTTGACAGTCATAACACCTATTCAGCTGGAGGGTAACAGAATTCGTTGGCTTCACCACAGCACAAGTTAAACAACTGATTATCCTCCAAAAACGGAAAATAGTCGTTCATAATGAGACAGAATTATTTGCAAACATTCATGAACTAATTTAACATACAGGATGGTTTTGGTTTAATGCCTGGCAGCCATTTTACATGGTTGCTAAAGCAAAGCCAACATGCAGTGATGCTAGCTGAGGTGACAGGTCCTTCTGTCGCCAAAAACTGCTTATTAATTTAACAGAATCCTCGTGCTTATGCGATATTAACAATAACAACCGTTAAATTTTCATAAGTCTTTGAAACACGCTTTAAAGCGAATAAAAATAAAACTGTTAAGCTAGCGACCAGGCGAGCTAGTAACGTCAAGCTAACTTCCACTCAAATCGAGGTCATCTCGACAGCTTTATTATAATCAATCTACGATCTACTTACTATTGTTTATTACACGTCCAGTTTTGTATCCCAATGCTTTTTTGTACGATCTGTAAAGACCAGCGAGGATTTTCTATTGCACTGCACTGACAGAAACACTTGACATGGCTTAGCTTGTTGGCTAACACAAGCCATCTGAGACAGACAGTTTTAATATTTCACCTATGTTATAATGAATCCGGACTGATGGTTGACAGACTAACGATCTCAGATACCAGATGTATCATTGCACACAGTCGCACGCTTTTGTTACAGAACAGGTTTGCTGTCAAACGCACTTATTTCGTGTTAAATTATTACAAGCGTAGATAAACTACAGCTCCTTTACGCACTGGTGATATATAAAAACGAAAAACATCGCTCAAAGCTGTCTGCGTGGACTCGGAGCCCCCCCTGGTCTCACTTACGGTCGGTTGCATCCGCCTTCAACTGTCTAGCGTTGAATGAATAGAAGCGCACAGTAGAACCTGCTCCCTCTCTGGGTCTGTAAAACTGAGCTTGGCGGTGTGGACGCCACGGGAAACCCGATTGGACGGTAATGCGCGTGACGTCGACGAAACGTATCACAAAAGACACGCCCGCGCTAAAGTCTGATTGGAAAGAACTCTACGATAGCTGTGTTAAAATATTCTCATTGGTTGATTCTACTGGATCCCTCCCACTGCGTCTGAGGGCGGAGTGTGCGTAAGTCTACATGTAAATAATAAAGAGAAACTCACGAATAAAAATGGCTCATGTGTATTAAGTGTCAAATATATGTTCATTAATACCATCAAATACAATGATAATGTCTGTTAACGTTGTATAAGTTTCCAATTACCGCTTTCATATCACTTTTTTAGGTTATATTTTCAATAAGACCACTTCCCCTTTGCACGGTTGTCATCTTATTTATTTATTTAGATCTCAGTATTGTACTATAGTACAATATACAATATAGTCACTATAGTACTACGAATTTGAACCTAAGCTCGAGTACAAACACTATATCAAAAGTATTTGATTACAGGTTTGTAGTTAAAAATTGAATCTATTTAACTGTACTTAGGGAATTAAAGGTAAAAGGTAAACACTTTCTTAGCTCTTTAAATGTATTTGTTGGCTTGTTAGCCAAATTAGGATTAAGAAAAATAAATGTTTTTATTTTAAATAATTGAGAAAAGACTAGTGTGACATAACAAATATTGGAGGCATTTAGTATTACATAAGCACAGGTCAATATTTATGAAGCACAAATCAAAAGGTACAAATCAGCAAAATAATAGATTAAACTATTTTATTTGGTTATTATATAATATAACTATTAAACTTTATGTCATCAGGTCACATTTGGGTTTCATGACGGTAACGTTTATCAGTATTCATGCTGTCCCCACAGACAGGACTGTATACAGTATGTTTTATACAGATAACTAATGGAGAAGTGTTCAAAAAAGGGTGTCACCATTTTAGTGTCACTATCATTTTCAGGTCTTTGGGTGGGTATATTTGAAGAAGCTATCTGGATTAAATACTGTACATTTATGTAAGTTGACTTCTTACCTAAACAAAGTATTAACATAAACACAATTAGGTATAGTAATTAAATAGAATAAGCATAAACTCATGTACTAACATAAACAAATGTTCCTTTAAACATATCACCTAATAAATCTGACAAATAAACATATAACTCAACATATATTGCAAAATTGTGTTTATGTATGTGGATGTAAACTTAAGCTTGCTTACACATAACTGTCATGCCATAAATAAAAAAGAACTTGCTATTGCAACATATGTTATGTCTGGGTTTATTTCAAGTAGCTGCGGGTAACTTCTGTTGCACAGAGATCTAAAATTAGATATTAAATTATAATGATCCGAGAAACACGTTCGAATCAGTCCGTTTTGCTCTGTTCACACTAAACATCCAACAGTGTTATCCACTCAAAGGTTTAGGCATACTGCACTGGTCAGCTGAACATGCTGAAAGTAGGTCATAACCAGTGTTAGATTATGCTAGCAGGGTCTGTAGATTGTGCTACTGAGAGATGACAGCAATAATATATAATGTGAATAATTCAAAATAAAATATAACAGTATCCAGGGCTGTGCTTTACTTCAGGTGATTTATATGTTTGGGTACAATGTATTTACTGTGTTCACTTAGTATTAAAAAATGCTTTTCCTGCAACTGAGGTCCATGTTTCTTATTGTGCTTTCATTTCTCTCCAGTTACTTATTTGATTGTTCACACAATTTTTTTATTTAGTTCATTAGTTTGCCTTTAATATATAAAAACAGTCTTAATTTCAGTTGATTTATTGTCTAGTATTGTTTGAATATCACACTGTTTTATTGCTCTTCTTGTTTGAATTTTAAGCCATTATTTGTATCCATTCTACCTCTCCTCACGTTCCCCTGATTATGACAGTAATTACAGATGTTATTACAGAAATTGTGTAGACATTTTTAAAGATTAAGTACAATGTAGATACACATACATAATAAGTGTATTTATAAATTTTAGTTAATGATGACTCTTAATATAAAGTGCATGCAAATTAATATTTTTTGTCTTTATTTATTTAATTCCTCAGGCAGCTTGTAGAAATACTACATATAGTATGACAAATTATATTATATTATATTAAATAATTCATTCATTCATTTTATTTTCGGCTTATTCCCTTTATTAATCGGGGGTCACCACAGCGGAATGAACCGCAACTTATCCAGAATATGTTTTACGCAGCGGATGCCCTTCCAGCCGCAACCCATCACTGGGAAACATCCATACACACTCATTCACACTCATACACTATGGACAATTTAGCTTACCCAATTCACCTATACCGCATGTCTTTGGACTGTGGGGGAAACCGGAGCACCCGGAGGAAACCCATGCCAACACGGGAAGAACATGCAAACTCCACACAGAAATGCCAACTGACCCAGCCGAGGCTTGAACCAGCGACCTTCTTGCTGTGAGGCAAGAGCGCTATCCACTGCGCCATCGTGCTGCCCTGAACACAACTTATTTTCTTAAACTTATAGAACTTCTTATAGATAGCCTAACAAATCTGAATCTAAATTGAAAATTGCATTTTCAGCTCAGGGCTGCACGGTGGCACAGTAGGTAGCACAATCCCCTCACAGCAAGAGGGTCGCTGGTTCGAGCCTCGGCTGGGTCAGTTGGCATTTCTGTCTGGAGTTTGCATGTTCTCCCCGTGTTGGCGTGTGTTTCCTCCGGGTGCTCCGGTTTCCCCCACAAGTCCAAAGACATGCGGTACAGGTGAATTGGGTAAGGTAAATTGTCCGTAGTGTGTGAGTGAGAGTGTGTGGATGTTTCCCAGTGATGGGTTGCAGCTGGAAGGGCATCCGCTGCGTAAAACATATGCTGGATAAGTTGGTGGTTCATTCCGCTGTGGCGACCCCAGATTAATAAAGGGATTAAGCCGAAATGAAAATGAATGAATGAATGAAATTGTCCGTAGTGTATAAGTGTGAATGAGTGATTATGAATGTTTCCCAGTGATGGGTTGCAGCTGGAAGGGCATCCGCTGGGTAAAACATATGCTGGATAAATTGGCGGTTCATTCCGCTGTGGCAACCCCAGATTAATAAAGGGACTAAGCTGAAAAGAAAATGAATGAATGAATGAATGAATGAATGAATGAATGAATGAATGAATTTTCAGCTCATGCTTTAAAAATGCTGCGAAAATATCAATTAGTAACACAAAATCCTCTACAATACATATATAATTAAACAAAAATATAATATAATTTGATTCGGAGAGATATTAATTTAAATACAAAATCGTTTATTTTTGATCATCACGCGAAGAGCACCAGAGAGTTAATCAAACTACAACTCCCAACACATCACTGTTTCACCGCGCAGACTCGCTGGGGTTCTAGCGCATTCCCTTGATGCCTACACGCATGCGCAGTCGTTCATGGGAGCATTGGGCATCAATTTGGTCAAACAGCGGGTGATAAAATGGTAGGTGACATATAAATTAAAAACATTGCTGTCGTTTTCTGCTTCTGTGTTCGACGGAGAAGATCTGGCAAACGTAAATATTTGCGCCTTGTACGAGTTGTTGTCTGCGCTTGTCGCACCGAGAGTGCTCAAAATTGTGGGTATGTTTTGTATGGGCAGGAAGGTCAGTTGTTGATGTTTAGGGAGTTCAGCATGTACCTTCCTGCTTATGTGCCTTGGAATCGCATTATATGTAACGCATAGTGCATATGAGGATGAATAATATTACGCGCTTTACCCAAGCATGCACGCCGTTAACCCTGACGCTCTGTTTTGGGTTTTAAGGACCCCGTTAACACCTCAAAATCGTTAAACAATCAGGCTAGACGTCATGACTTTACGAAATGCCTTCAAAACAAGGTTTCGGCTTGATGACGTTAAAATAGCTTCACGTTAAAAGCAAGCTCATTCCTGCTATGTTGTCATCGAGACCCCAAGTTCAAATTCTGCTAAATAAATACAAAAGCTCCAGTATTTGTAAATGTCTACTGTAACTGATTAGGGGTCTGGGGGCCCCCAAACAACCAGGCAGTCAATGTCAGCAGAACAGGAGGGTTAAGTGACACCCAAAGCCACTCCATAAAATGTCAAACGTCAGACTTTTAGCCCTGCCCTTTAAACCCAGCCTGTTTGTTTTCCAGATTGTTATAAACATGTCTTAAGTGAGCTATCAAACTTTTTTTCTTTTTTTTTTCTTTTTTTTTTTCAAGACATGTTCTGCTTTCATGTCTTGTGATGACCGGTTGTTTTGAACTTGTTAAAAGAACTAGAGTTAAAAGAGCTTACTGTGCATGGATGGAAATAACTGTCGGGTAACCCGGTTGTTTTGCACTGGCCGCCCTGAGCTTGCCATCTCATATTACATGCCAGGCGCAAGTGGCCTGTCACAGGTCCTCACATGTTTGGTGCTTCAGTCGAACTTGCTCTGACCGGTAGAATGTCCTTTCAAATTGACACATTAGTGTGGACGTTTTGTGTTTACGGTTGTCCCCATTGTCAGCTTTAGTCCTGTGTGCCTGAATGTGTGTAATTTTCTCTCTCTGTATGTTCGTTTGTGTCTCCTTCTGTTTGTATACAGTTCTGAATGTATTCCTGCGTCTGTCTGAGTTCATGTCTGAGGGCATATCTTTTGTGTCCACACAGCATAAACTAAAATCCTCCCAAAAGGACAAGGTACGGCAGTTCATGTCCTTCACTCAAGCCGGGGAGAAGACCGCCGTTTACTGCCTCACTCAAAATGACTGGAAACTAGAGGTGGCCACCGACAACTACTTTCAGAACCCAGATTTGTACCACAAGGAGTCCATGAAAAGCTCAGTGGACCGAAAGAAGCTGGAGCAGCTTTACAATCGATATAAAGGTGAGGTTTCCTTAAATCTTTAGTTTATTTTATTCATTGTCATATGGCTGTTTGAACCATGCTAAAAAGTGCCCTTTTACAATTGTTACTTGACTATTTTTTTGTAACTTTTACTGAATGATTCCAATATAAAGCTATTTTATTTTTCTATACAGAATGGGCTGTTCCCTCATGGGGGCTGTCATTTTGAGATCACACGACCAGCTGTGTCATTCAGTCCCACAGAGTAGCTAATAATAAAAACAACAAATTTACTTTAAATAGTTCTTAGCCAGTGCTTAAAGATGGCATGAAGTGGAAATACATTTTCTAAATGCATTATAACAATCTAATTGTAAACTTTATTATTATATTATATATTAAATTATATTATAACTTTTCAACGATTTTTGTGGTCTAAAAAGAACTGAATTTGTGGAGATATTTGTGACATTTCTTGTGTTGTTTTGCAGTGAAAATATACCACAGACAACATTCCAGAGCATTACAGAGCTACCATTGTGCTCTTTAATTCACAAAACGCAAACACTGAAAATAATGTTCAATTTGATGTTGTATAATTAAACCATCATTGCTGCAATGAAAACAAACAGCTATGAGGGGGAAATACAACATTAACAAACTTTGAAGCAAATAAGTATAAGAAAATATGAGGTATATATTTGTATGTGAGTACAATTTTATTGCAAAATACGTATTTATACAATTACTTAATTATTTTGAGAGAGTAGTGAGGCCATCTCAGTTATGTAATTTGGTAGATGGAGCTAAATATCTCATTTGGCATGCTTTGGTCACTTTCAATTGGTCACTTTCACTGGTCAATTTTCCATGTTGCATCATGGGTAATGTAGTTTTCTCTGCAAGAATTCCGCTATTAAACAGCTGTTTTAAAATAAGTTGCAAATTGATGGGTTCAACAAGAACATATTCCATTAATTAACAATCTAAGAGCTCACAGCAGGTCTGCTTGAAGTTGTAAATAAAGTTCAGTTAGAATGAAAACTGTTTTTACTCTTGGATCCTGACTGTTGAGCTGTGTAGTAAATAAACAAAAAAAAAATCTGAAAGTTTAACAAGTTTATTAAATGTTTGACGTTTCTTTTTGGTGAGAAGCGGTGTCTGAAACAGAAAGTTTACACAGCATACAGAGAGTGTAAATTTAACTAGCTGATGGAAAAGATGTACTCCGAGCGTTCACACTTGTATGTGTGCTTACAGTGAGAGCGGGGGTTGACTGTAAGAAGTTTAGCGATCGAGTCCATACACAAAGCCTACTGTGAGATGAGCTTTGGCTGACTGCGCGCTACAGTGGAGTTACATAACGCTTGTAGGCCTGTGGGAAATCTGCGGCAATTTGGAAAAATTGCTTTTCCAAATATTGCAAAGTTGCTTGATTTTTGCATTAAATTCTGCGATTGCGGAATTGCTAAATGTTGGAGGGAAGCTTTTCAACTAATGTTGTCTCCGTAAACCTTATAATTTTTTTATAATCAACTTTATAGATTCAGATCTGCTTCCATCCAGTCATCCACCAATAAAAGTAACCAAGCCTCTGCAATACTTTATTTTCTTTTTCTTTTCTAATGATTCACTTTACTTGTATGTGTCACAATATGAAATAACTGTTGCATGACTGGACCTGTTGCTCTTTTGTTTTACTCTGACCCTTGTATCATGTTAAAAAGCTGTAACCTTTATGTTGTAAGAAATTGGATTCAGTGTAAATGACTTAAAATCAATTAATGAAAATTTCACACCCCACACACACACCCCAACCTACAAATTTGCTATATGCACAACACTGCAAATTTACAAAGCTAAATATTTTCTTCATTAGTTTTTTTCTTTGCAACTGCCTTAAAATAAAATGACCAGTTTAAACAAAGATCATGATCCTTAATTAGGAAAAATCACTTTATATGACTGAAAGTGCGCATGAACCAGAAGTTGCAGAGACTTTTACTTCAGTATGTTGATGGGGCTTTCTTTTGAGCATCATTCCTTTATAGCTAACTTAACGGTAAGAGAGGATATTAATATGCAGTTGCTATGAAAGCCCTCAGGTTGACGTCAACAGAAGGACCGCCACTGCAATAATGGAAGCAAATGAGCAGACTTTTATTGAAGATTACCACAACAAACAACTTTTATCAGGGGATTAACTTCCACGGGTTAATTATTCACATTAAGAAAAATATAGTGAGCTTGCAAAATAAATATTGTAAATTTTGATTTCATGCTGTTCTTAAAAATCTGAATATGCCAAATTGTCCTAGAACATAATGTGAGGCCATCTTAAGTCTTCAGTTTGAGTGGAATAATAAAATGTCTAAACAAACCGTTCTTGTTAGAGCAATAAAGCAAAACATGCAGTTCTCATGTCACAGAGTAAAGAAGAATGACAGCACCTTTATAAACAAACTTTATGCATTCATGAATCATTATGAACCCCAAAACCATTGGCATAAAGAAGAGCCAGGAAAACAAAAACATACTCTGTGCCCCATAAAATTCCAAATTCAACTTAGAGAAGTTTTTTTAAACTTACAGTGCATCCGGAAAGTATTCATAGCGCTTCACTTTTTCCACATTTTTTTAATGTTACAACCTTATTCCAAAATGGATTAAATTCATTTATTTCCTCAAAATTCTACACACAATACCCCATAATGACAATGTGAAATTTTTTTTTTTAATTGTTGCAAATTTATTAAAAATTAAAACCTGAAAACTCACATGTGCATAAGTATTCACAGCCTTTGCCGTGAAGCTCTAAATTGAGCTCAGGTACATTCTGTGTCCACTGATCGTTCTTGAGATGTTTCAGCAGCTTAATTGAAGTCCACCTGTGGTAAATTCAGTTGATTAGACATGATTTGAAAAGGCATACACCTGTCTATATAAGGTCCCAGGGTTGATAGTGCATGTCAAAGCACAAACCAAGCATGAAGACAAAGGAATTGTCTGTAGACCTCTGAGACCGGATTGTCTCGCGGCACAAGGCTGGGGAAGGTTTCAAAAGAAATTCTGCTGCTCTGAAAGTTCCAATGAGCACAGTGGCCTCCATCATCCGTAATTGGAAGATGTTTGGAACCACCGGCCATCTAAGCTGAGTGATCGAGGGAGAAGGGCCTTAGTCAGGGAGGTGATCAATAACCCGATGGTCACTCTGTCTGAGCTCCAGCGTTCTTCTGTGGAGAGAGGAGAACCTTACAGAAGGACAACCATCTGTGCAGCAATCCACCAATCAGGCCTGTATGGTAGAGTGGCCAGATGGAAGCCACTCCCTGCCTGGAATTTGCCAAAAGGCATCTGAAGGACTCTCAGACCATAAGAAACAAAATTCTCTGGTCTGATGAGACTAAAATTGAACTCTTTGGGGCGACAGTTAATCCTCCAGCAGGACAATGACCCAAAGCACACCGCCAAAATGTCAATGGAGTGGCTTTACAACAACTCGGTGAATGTCCTTGAGTGGCCCAGCCAAAGCCCAGACCTAAATCCTATTGAACATCCCTGGAGAGAGATTTGAAAATGGCTGTACACCGTCACTTCCCATCCAACCTGATAGAGCTTGAGAGGTACTGCAAAGAGAAATGGGCAAAAATTCCCAAAGACAGGTGTGCCAAGTTTTGTGGCATCATATTCAAAAAGATTTGAGGCTGTAATTGCTGCCAAAGGTGCATCAACAAAGTATTGAGCAAAGGCTGTGAATACTTATTTTGAGGTTTTTTATTTTTAATAAATTTGCAACAATTTAAAAAAATCTTTTTTTCAAATTGTCATTATGGGGTATTGTGTGTAGAATTTTAAGGAAATAAATGAATGTAATCCATTTTGGAATAAGGCTGTAGCATAAAAAAATGTGGAAGACATATACTAGCAGTGTACATATACTAGCATCCATTTTTTTTAAAGTCACTTAAGTGTTGTGCTTTTCTCCCTCAGATCCCCAGGATGAGAATAAGATCGGGATTGATGGAATTCAGCAGTTCTGCGATGATCTCAATCTGGATCCAGCAAGCATCAGTGTTCTGGTTGTGGCATGGAAATTTCGTGCAGCAACACAGTGTGAATTCAGCAAGAAAGAGTTCATCGATGGCATGACAGAGCTGGGGTAATGATTTGACATCATTACTTAATAAAACAGTGTGGCGGATGGAAATGTCAGTAAAGGTGCTATGTTTTAGATTATCACACTTTAAATGTGCTACTACCTGGCAGCATTGCCAAAACACCTGTTTCTGTGATAGTCCTTGGGCCTAAAACCCACAGAAAAAAGAGCCAATCTGAAAATGCTTGATGTGTTTGAAATCATTTGCACATTCAGATTTGCTAAATGAAGCTGTAGTTGAAATTGATAGGTGCACCTTTGGTATACATCTTTTGATTCTGTGTGAATGACATGTGAATGAGCCTTTAATTAGACTGACAGGGAGCTTTCCTTTCATCTGCAGGTGTGATAGTCCAGAGAAACTTCGAGCACTTCTGCCCAGATTAGAACAGGATCTGAAAGACAGCGGAAAGTTCAAAGATTTCTATCAGTTCACTTTCAACTTTGCCAAGAATCCTGGACAAAAAGGTTTAGGTAAGGACACCTTAAATGCTTTTCCCCCCTCTCTTTCTCCATTTTTGTAATTTTGTCTTATGTTTTACCATTTTAACTTAAGCCTTTTTAATTTCAGATTTAGAGATGGCAGTAGCATATTGGAACCTGGTTCTGGCTGGACGTTTTAAGTTCCTAGACCTCTGGAACAGATTTTTATTGGTCAGTAATTACACCACTGGATTCTTGACTCTCTATTGCACTGAATATGAATTAAAATGGATTTTTTGGCTGCTACGCAACATTTTAGCCACATAGCAGAATCATTTCCTTCATCGATTACTTCAAATGCTTACTGTTCGTTATTCTTATTTTGCACAGGAGCATCATAAGCGGTCAATTCCCAAAGACACGTGGAACTTGCTTCTGGATTTCGGCAACATGATTGCAGATGACATGTCAAACTATGATGAAGAAGGTGAGACTAATCGCTAATTGGATTTTTAGTGCTTGATTTTTAAAGAAAGAAGGATTTTAATCATGTGACTTCCTACTTTTTTTTTTAGGAGCATGGCCTGTTCTCATCGACGACTTTGTGGAATACGCTCGGCCAATCGTGACGGGATCAAAGCGCAAAACTGTATAGTAACGCTACCACTGGGCGAGAACTCACGCCTTGGTCGCCTCATTGACTTTGTAGTTTTTTTAAAGACTTGTAAGCATAATAAGAGAGAACTAAGAGAAACACTTGAAACCGACAAGATTTGCAAAAGGAAAACAGGATGGAAAAGACGCCTCAGACCTCCACATGCCACACGGGAAGGACAAGAGTGCGAGACTCGAGATTTCTTATAGAGCCATCAGATGCACATGGCCAGCTATATTTGCACTGGCGACTCAATTCTAGCCTGAAACCTTTGGAGATTTTGGGTGGAAAACTTCAAACCTAGTACCTCATCTCCATAGCAGTCAGTGTCACTCTGTAGGGCCGAGTCCTCATTGCTTACCCACTCCTCACAGTCTGAATTATGGAATAGTCTCTCCAGTTTCGTTTTAGATAATGTACGCATCTGTCCGGGTGTGTATCTCGTGCAGGACTTGATGCTGATCATGTCCAGTTTTTATGCCAGATGTTCATGGGCAGCACAGCATGTGGCTCACAACACCAGCACTATTGTTACAGTTGTAAAATACTGTATCTACTGCAGCAGTATGTACAGAGAGAAATGTATTATCAGTGATGTTTTATTATATGAAATATGAGACATATGAAAGAAAAGCGTGGTCAAAACAAGATGCCTCCATGCCATGTTCTTGTGTGATTTTTAGGTCAAACGTGTCATCTGCCCTGTTGCGAAACTTGTAACAAACACGGTTCAGTGTTACTCTTTCTTTCTTTTCTTTTCATTTTTTTTGTTTTGTTTACCAGATTTATGTTAAAGAAATAAATTATTGCCCTTTATGTTCTTCTCAATCTTTAACATCCCTCTTATTCGTTAACAGAACACATATAATAGCATCAAATAGCTTTCACTTTAAAACATTCTCCCATCGATATCAGAAATTCAACACACTATTTCAGCATTAACATCTCACTTCATGAATCACAATACTTATGCAAAGTTATAAGCACATTAGGTTTGCACCAAACATGCAGGACATTGAGGATCATTTTAATGTCTTCAGACCGCAATTTTCTACTAAAAGCTTTCAGGTCTGGCACGTGGTTTCTAGCAAAATCCGTGCATGCTGTAATGTTGATTTTTTTTTCAGAAGTTGTGTGTTTCTTGCCAAAGGGTGTGCCAAATCTGCAGTGCCCAGAATATTGATGTCAGCCAAAATGCTCTGCAACGTGGTCAGTGTTGTAGCTGGCCTTTTGGTCACCCGTATCATGTCTTCTCTTTTTTTGTTGCTCAGTTAGGCCTGGAATTTGCCCAGAGTTTTGTTACTGTAAACACTCATTGTGTATGAAGATTCAGAGCTTTCCCTATAATAGTAGTAATACTGTTTTCTGGCTTTTAAATATCCTAAAATTCACCCTAAAAATTACACATCAGAGGCAGATCTTTTGGTTTTTAGTGAATTTATTGGATTGTACAGAACTGAAAGTGAGGTTGATTTAATAATATCTGAATAGTAATGCTAATTTAGTGGATTTAAAACAAGTATAATTTTGTACGATTTTATTATGTGGAGCACAAGTTTTTTGCCTGATACCATCGAAAGAAAGAAAGTCGTATGGCTCTGAAACAACATGATGGTGAGTAAATGGAGACAGAAGGTTTATTTTGGGTGATGTATTCTTTTAATGGCGGAAAGTAATGTTATTTCACCGTGTACCACAAGAGAGTGCCAATGTGTTTATAAACCAAATAATGCTTTACGTTCTCGTTTTGAGAGCTTTTCTGTATTACTGTTTGCGTCTATGTATGTAATAATATTCTTATTCTGTAACAAATGTATTTTCACTGAAATCTGCATTTTTTTTTGTCTTACGTTGTTGCTTACAAAGCATATACAAATATTAAAAAATGACGGAACTTCACAAAATCCGTGTTTCCTCACGGAGTGTTATCAACGCAACACAGGTTTTATGCTAACCGCGGGCTTCAATCTGCACACAGAGGAACAGACTTACAAAAGCCATTTTAATCATTTGCATTTGACAAGAATGCTATTATTTTGTATTTGACAGACAGTACAATCACCATGAATCTTGACAGGCTTCGTAAAAGAGTGAGACACTACATTGATCAGGTAAGAAAGGGCAATGAATTTAGCACGACCAGTGTAGCTTCAATTTACACACAAAATTAGATTTGATCAATTTATGATTCTTAAAAGTTAACCATATTATATTACACAATCGGAATATTATATAAAGATAAATTTTAACAGTTTGTGCACTGAATTCTGAACAAATGAGTACATTTTGTAAAGTTAGCCAGCTGACTTTAATGCTAACAGGTTTGAAAGCTTCTTAAATCACATTTAATTAACGTACGTGTTGGTTAATAACAGCTGGAACGCCCTGTTGTTGTTGCTTAAGTAATTTTCAGAAACAGAAACTTAATATTACCTTTATATGGCTTTGTGTACGTCTGAAAAATTTAATCACATTTTGATGGCTGAATAAAACTCGTTTGTTCTTAATAGTGAGAATATAAACGTGAGTTATGTCTGTAATTGTTGAATGGTCTGTTTTATAGCAACAGTATCAAAGTGCTCTCTTCTGGGCTGACAAAATAGCATCCCTGTCACATGGTGAGTATCATCTTGAACGCTGTCAAATTTGAAGTGGTTAATCTAGATGTGACTTAAATAAAATGCATCTTATGTTTTCTTTACATGGGACCAAACGCATATGGTTTATTCTCTTACAGAGGATCCTCAAGATATTTATTGGTTAGCGCAGTGCCTTTATTTGACAGCACAGTATCACAGAGCCTCTCATGCACTCAGATCTCGCAAACTTGACAAGGTAAGATCTATTGGACTAAAGAAAGAAGACATTTATATTGAAATGTATTCCTAGATCTTGAAATTGCAGTTT
The DNA here is from genome assembly GCA_903798125.1 of Danio choprae. Classification (NCBI taxonomy): domain Eukaryota; kingdom Metazoa; phylum Chordata; class Actinopteri; order Cypriniformes; family Danionidae; genus Danio; species Danio choprae. The sequence goes on from CAIGQW010053321.1 coordinate 8,346,629, forward strand.
TGTGCAAAAGCATAACCCAGTAAAATAGTTACAAATATACAATAAATACAAATGCATTTTGTTGCTGAAAGGCAGTAGAATGGAGTAAGCAAATCATATTCACGGTCAAGGGAATTTGTTTTAGAAAAGGTATAAAATGTTACATATAAATTTTTGTTTATGATTCTCAGTTGTATGGAGCCTGTCAGTATCTAGCTGCAAGATGTCATGTGAGTATTTACATTGATTTCATGCATGTGTTTTCTTTCAAACATCGATATACAATATGCAATTTCAATGTACAATATCTGTGTCGAAGACAAAATGAGGTTTTAAGTCCCTGAAACTAAAAGTATAATACAGCTTTGATTATTTTTCTGATTTCTTTTTTTTCTGAGAAAAATAAAATTAATTTCCTGTATTTGTTTTAATCAATGTATCTATTTACATGAGACACTTAGTGTAACAATGTTATCAGGCATATTTAGAACAGAAATCAGTTATGGTGTATTAAAAGACCATCTAGGGATAAATACCATAGATACTCAGTAAGTGTGGGTTTAATTCTTTATACTTGGCCGATGTCCTTGAAATGACTAGATTTTACTAGTTTGTCAGCAAGAAAGTGAATTTCATGTTTCTGAAATTTAATCTAATAAAATTAAGTATCATTACTCATTAGTTAAATATAACAGGTATAAGTACGAGTCAGAATAAGCATGTTATTTAATTTTTACATGGTTTTATGTTACACCGAATGACAATGGTATTTCATCTATATTTTATTTTCACAATAGTTATTTCTACATTTAAGCAGACACTTGGCTTGCATTAAATGTGTTTTTTTTATATAGAAAACCACTTTTGTTAATAAAATTTTATGCAAACATCTAAATGGGATTGTGAAATTTGTGGAATGGATTTTGCAAAGTAAATATAAACATAGCTAAAAGTACCATTATAGTATTGACACCTAAAAGCATTGTCAGAGAAGCTAAAATATTTAACAAATAAACATGCGAATAAAGATATAATTTAGAGGCATTTTTCTGAAAATGTAAAAAAAAAAAAGTTAATAATCAGCGATCATACTATGAAATGTTTCTGTTTTCTCCAGTATGCTGCCAAAGAATATCAACAAGCTCTGGACATACTGGACATGGAGGAAGCAGCCAGTAAAAAGTTATTGGACAAGAATTTAAAGGAGGAGAATGGCTCAAGGGAAATCGTAAAGGATTGGGAAATGTCCCCTGCTTCAGTGAGTCCAACACTTGTTTTTTTTTTTTTGGCACCACGCTTAATTAGAAATGGAGCCAGTTTCTCTGAGCTTCGAAATAAACGTAGTAATTGAATGGCAGAACAGCAGTTGACTGGATCTTTCGCTTGCTGTGGCCTTTTCTCTCAGATCAATAGCTCCATCTGTCTCCTGCGGGGGAAGATCTATGATGCCATGGACAACAGACCCCTGGCCACGTCTAGCTACAAAGAGGCCTTGAAACTGGATGTCTACTGCTTTGAAGCCTTTGACCTTTTAACGTCACATCACATGTTGACCGCTCAAGAGGGTGAGAAAAACTGTTCATGGCTACATTCTAGGCGTATGATTTAATTTGAAACATCTAGTTTTTTGGATTGCCATCATAACAAATTGATATAGATTCCTATTCCTTTTTGATATAGATTCCTATTTTTTCCCCTTTTTAATAGTCCCCTTTATAAAATATTATTTTGTTATTTCTTAGCCACATGTTTAATGATGTGTCAAAACAAGCAAACTCTGGTTGCATACATAGACTTTAAAAATGCACTGTCGCCTCACAGCAAGGTCGCTGGTTCGAGTCCTGGCTGGGTCAGTTGGCATTTCTGTGTGGAGTTTGCATGTTCTCCCCGTGTTCGCGTGGGTTTCCTCCGGGTGCTCCGGTTTCCCCCCAGTCCAAAGACTTGCGCTGTAGATGAATTGAATAAACTAAATTGGCCATAGTCTATGTGTGTTAATGAGTGTGTATGGATGTTTCCCAGTGCTGGGTTGCAGCTGGAAGGGTGTCCGCTGTGTAAAACATATGCTGGATAAGTTGGCGGTTCATTCCGCTGTGGCGACCCCTGATGAATAAAAAGACTAAGCCGAAAGAAAATGAATGAATGTATTGTTGGTGATTGGACGAGTGTGGCCTGATTGGAAAATTAATTGATTTGTTGAAATTGAATTGTTTTAATTGATTTAAGATTTAATTTCATAAAAATTAAGTTTTTGAACTTAAAGAGATCTTTTAAGACTTTTTAAGACCCCTCGCATACCCTGGTTGTTTCACTTTTATGCTATGAATAGGCTCTTTTCCTTGCTCTTAAAGAAAAAACAACTGAACATTAAACATTAACATTAAAACATTAAAATTCTCATTTTAGAAGAACATTTTAGACAGCATTTACAGGCTTTTGCATCTGAACTTTGCATTCAGTTTCAGTTGTTGGTACTTCAATGAAACTGAAATGAAAAGTCAAATTCTATGAATGTTTGAATTTATCAGGAAATTCCGTATGCAGAACTTGTTGGCTTTCTAGAGAAATTAATGCTACAAAAGGGGATTTCTTATAGGAATTATTATTAATAATTTTGTAGTGTATTGTATTAATTATTTATGTTTAAATAAACCTGAACATAAGTTATTTATATATGTAAAAAATATTTTTTTGAGAATCATTTTAAATTTAGATTTACTTAATCTACTGTAAAACCGTCTTGTGTGCAGTCTGCATGTTTTGACACATGATTTTTCTGACATGTTGATTATGATTTAATCATAACATTTAATCTTATATGATGCATTCTGGAAGTAAAAGGCTTCTTTGTACGATATTAGCTGAGCAAATTCTAAGACAGACCCCTTTTCTGTATTGGCAACATACAGAACATCTTCAAAACTGATATGTGTACTAAATCTTTTCTGTGTAGTTTTACACTCATATTTCATTCAGTTTTTAAAATAGTTTGTCTGTTTTTGTCATTTTGAAAGCAGATGGAATAAATAAGATGGAATAAAATGTGTGTCATAATTTGAAATTCATTTTGGATGAAATGAATAAATGCTTTTAAATTCATTCAACGTTATCTCATTGTAGAAAAAGATTTCTTGGATTCTCTGCCATTAAGTCAACAATGCACAGAAGAGGAAGTGGAGTTGCTGCATTTCCTTTTTGAAAACAAGTTAAAGAAGGTAGGAGGATTTCCATTCCATGTAAAACCTTGTGTGGTCATTTCTGAACACATGATGTAGATCTGCGTACCATAGAAAGCTTCTGGAACTATTGTGGTGGTTTTGGCTCAACATTCACGTCATTGCATGGATCAGATGCTGTTTTTGTATGACACCCTGATTTTGGTTGCGTTTATTAAAAGAACATGCACAAATTACTACGAGAGCTTGAAGTACCTGTTTATTCAGGCAGTGGTTTTGAAGTGCTCGCTAAAGTGCTAATCAGCAACTCTCCTTTTCCAGTATAACAAACCTAGTGAGATGGTGGTCCCAGATATAGTCAACGGTCTTCAGGACAACCTGGATGTTGTCGTCTCCCTTGCCGAGCGACATTATTATAACTGTGACTTCAAAATGTGCTACTCTCTTACATCAATGTAAGTCTGCCAAACATGTGGTGGTTTCCGAAGTTTGGTTTGGCATTCATGGAGTGTTTTATAATGTCATGTTCTTCTGTCTAGGGTTATGGTGAAAGACCCATTTCATGCCAACTGTTTACCGGTGCACATAGGTACCCTTGTAGAGCTGAGCAAAGCAAACGGTATGAGATTAAATAGTAATTGAGCTTTCATTTAAATGCTGATTCCTTTTTCTTTATTTAAAATCTTTTAATTGAACCCATGTTGTCTTTTTAGAGTTGTTTTACCTGTCTCATAAACTGGTGGATTTGTATCCTAGCAATCCAGTGAGTTCTCTTTTAAAAGATGAGTTCCTGCTAAGTTTCACTTGACTGTTTTCTTATTAGCTGTTTCTCTGTGAACCATCTTTAAGGTTTCGTGGTTTGCTGTCGGATGTTACTACCTCATGGTTGGGCATAAAAATGAACACGCAAGACGCTATCTCAGGTATGACTGTATGTAGTAGCTTTGTGGATCACTGTTCAACGTTTGTTGTCAGTATGAATTTTTTGTATGCTAGAAGAAATTAATTCTTGTATTCAGCAAGGTGAATGATAGGAATAGTTTACCCAAAAGTTAAATTTAGCCTCAAGTGGTTATTTTTTTTCCTCTCTGTTGAAAACAAAAGAAGATAATTAGAAAATTGTTGGTAATCTGGAAGTCAGTGGCTACTGGTTTCAAACAGTCTACTTTTGTTTTCAGAAGAAAGGAAACAAAACCTCAAACAGGTTTGGAACAAGTGGAGCATAAGTATGGAGGATTATTTAAAAAGCCATTAAAATTGCATTAGAATGATCTATAAATAAACTTCTTTATAGTTTTTTAGTTATTTTATTGATCATTCTAACTATAACTTTTTTTATAGTTTAATTAGTCTTTTAAAACATGAATTAAATAATCAGTTATAAAATTGCCTATTTATTTGGACATTTAAAGGTTATTTTTAAATGCATTTATTGCTTTATTAAATGATATTTAAATACACAATTTAAATATGTCTATTTATTTGTCAATTATTTTAAATTGTGATTTATTTATATACATTTTTATACTTCAATTATTAAATTGATCATTTGAATCTTTATTTTATTTCTAACTGGCACTTCTGGCTCTCCATACACGAGTGAATGAAAACTTAAAAAAACTTTTGGAGTAAACTATACGTGTAAATAAATTTTACATAGTTACAAAAAATGTATATGTTAAATGCTGTTCCTATGAACCTTCTATTTGTTAGGTAATTTTAAAAACAAGGTTTCAATAGAAATGTTAAGCAGCACAATTGTTTTTATTATTGATAATAACAATGTTTCTTGAACACCAAATCAATATATTTTGTGATTTCTGAAAGAGATACAATCTCATTGTATACCTTTCAATAAGGGTATTGAAAAGTATACAATACCCTTATACTATATATATTATTTATTTTTGTTGATATCTTTTTATTGTTCTGAATATATGTATTAAAGAAATGTGTTATTTATAAACCGTTTGTTCATTTGATCCATTTTGCCAGAAATGAAAGCTGATATGACAATAAACTCTAAACTCATATGAGACTGAAGACTGAAGTATTGTTCTTGAAAATTCAGCTTTGCATAAACCGGAAAGTAAACGGAAAAACAGCTCTAATAAAATTTTACAATATTACTATTTGAACAATAATTTAGTTAGAAAAATAACATGCCAGAAATTGTCACATAATGTCTTATGAAAGCCACATAATGTCTAATGTCTATGCTCAAAAGAAGCATAAAACAAGTGAATTAGCATATCAATATCATAACCTTTTGCTCTATTATAGAAATGCCAAAAATAAGTGGGGGAAAAACTAAAACATTATTGTCATTTTCCGGAAACATTTTTGTGGTAAATCTGAGAAAACACTTTGTAAGGCAGACGGTAGATCTGAAACTGACTTAACTTGTGGCTAATGTGAAAATCCCCTTTCACAGTAAAGCCACCACTCTGGAGCGCACGTACGGCCCGGCGTGGATTGCATACGGCCACTCGTTCGCGGTAGAGAGTGAACATGACCAGGCCATGGCTGCGTACTTCACAGCGGCCCAGCTCATGAAAGGGTTTGTAGACCTTTCATTGTATTAGGCCGAGAACCTCTAGTATGGCTTTTGGTATATTTTTAAATGATAAATATGCCTGAAAAATCAACATTCTGGTTTTCGCAGATGTCACCTGCCAATGCTGTACATCGGTCTGGAGTATGGACTCACTAATAACCCAAAGCTGGCGGAGCATTTTTTTAGTCAGGCCCTTAGCATTGCACCCGAGGACCCCTTTGTCATACATGAGGTGGCTGTGGTTGCCTTCCAAAATGGAGAGTAAGTGAAGAAAAAAACATTCACACTTATTCATCAGTGGTTTGTGGTTGTATACAGGTTTTTTTTTTCTTGATGACATTTTGTTTTGTGTTGCAGTTATAAAACATCTGAGAAGTTGTTTCTAGATGCTATGGAGAAGATCAAAGCTATTGGAAATGAGGTAACCGTCCAGTCCATCGGGTGTTTTTCTGGCCAGAATAGGCCTTTCTGGCCAGAATATGGCCTTTATGTGATATGTTTCAAGCAGAATCACACAAACTGCCGTACTTTTATGATAAAACAATCAAGATAGCTTTTCCCACTGATTTCCAATAGGCAAACAGACTCTTGTTTTTATTTTTTCCTCCTTTTTCAAGTGCCTGTTCTGTAGCGTGTTCATTTTTCTTACTTGGGCACGTGACAGTAAATGGTCACTAAAAATGTCTTTAAATATCTTAATGTATTATTTTTTTTCTCCAGGTGACAGTAGACAAATGGGAGCCGCTCTTAAACAATTTGGGTCATGTGTGTCGAAAATTGAAGTAAGTTGAAAACAGCAAATTATTATTTTTTTGTATATTTTAATGCATTTTCGTTTTTTGCTTTTGTCATTCAGTTTCTTACCCTAAACTACAGTTAAAATGTTTAGTCTGTGAGACAAAAATAAAATGCCAATATAATTTTTTTTAAAGGTCTGATAACATTTCTTTCAAATTTTAAATAAAAATGTCATTTAGAGCATAAAAAAAAATATTATGGTCAGATTAACATGTTTTGATTTGATGTGATTGAAAATATTGAATGTTAAAAATTGATTTCCTACTCTTGTGAAATAAAAATACTAATATTGTGTTGTCTAAAATTAAATATAAATATCTGACTTTTTTTGTTATATAATGCAAAGAATGCTCTAAATCACGGGTGTCAAACAGCTCTGCACAGTTTAGCTTTAAACTTAATTAAAAACACCTGATTAAACTAATTGAGTTCTTCGGGCTTGTTTTAAATCTCCAGGTAAAGCCACGGTCACACTGGACTTTTCGCACCACAGACTTCCATTCATACACACGTAAATGCGTCAGACCGGAAATGCAAGCTTGTGCGACAAGCTTGTTGAACTCTGGCCTGCGAAATCACATCACATGGCTGCGTGAGACCAATCGAAGATCAAAATATGACCTCTCTGAACAGAAATTTAAAATATGAACCAATCGCTCGCTTTTTAAAATGTCTAATAATTTAATCCCACCCCTTTTCGCAGCGCCGTACAGCAGAATTTTGCATGCTCAAACTCTAGTGTGACCGCAGCATAAGTGTATTGAAGCAGGGTTGGAACTAAACTGTGCAGTACTGCGGCCCTCCAGGAACTGAGTTTGACACCCCTGACCTAAATGACCAAATTTTTATATTAAATATGGCATCAGTAGCTTACACAATTAAACAAAAAAAATGCAATTGAGGTTTGCCATCACATAAATACATTACACACAAATACATAGCAAAATAGGAAAAAAGTTTATTATTATATTAATATTTCACATTATCAGCTTCTTATGATCACATATAATCAGCCTTGGTGAGCATAAAAGACTCAGAACCAAGCCCAAACATTTGAATGGAGTGTACATAAACTTCAGTTGTGCTAATTATTCCTGCTTAAGTACCTCATTATATCCCAGTTAAAATAGATTGTGAGCCATAGTGATGCGCTGACCCAGAATCATGGCTAAGAAGTGTGCGCTTCTAAATTGTCTCAAGTGGTATTTTAATGAAGAGCATGAATGGGTGGTCATGGTCACATTGCATCCCTCCTGTTGTGCGTCTTGTTTTCTCCACTTTAATAGAGTGCTTGTTTTTGTTCTGTCACTCTAGTGTTTGATGAATTATGCATGTCCATCCACTGGATATCAAAGGACTCGCAATTCTCACTTGAAGATCATTCCTATCACGAGTCTTTAGCTTTAAATGGCAGTTTAATTTGCTTGGACTATACAGTGCTCAACATAAATGAGTACACCCCATTTTGAAAATTTATATTTTTATTCATGTCTCAGTAAATATAGGTAATACATTTAGCTGCATTTGAACTAAACAGATTTATTAAATTGGTATATTTATTAAAATAATATTTTAGTCACCAAGCATCTTTAGAAATAGAAAGAAAATACATTTAAATTCACACAAAATATTGGGGGGAAAAAGTGATTTAATCAATTTTATAATGTTTTTGTTTCTCTCGAATTTTGCTCTTTTAAAATGTTTTATTTAATATTTTTCCTAACATATAAATGTGGGTGTAGTAATTTTGGACCCTTATCATAAGCTATTTTGTTAGATTAGCTCCAGATTTGGCTTCAGTACTGATTAATCTAATTTTGTATATGCACAAATATAAAATTGTAAAGCTTCCTATAGAAAATATAAATTTAAATGAGAGATTTAAGGGGTGTACACATATTGTTGAGCACTGTATCAATATAAAGATTGGTTCTACAATATAAAGGAGACAGTTTTGTTAATTATTCAGATCAAAATGTGTAATTAAATAATATACAATTTGTTTAGTAGATTTTTCATATTTGTGCTATTTGTAGTTGAAATTTCCCTTTGGCACTACAGTTTTGGTTTAAATTTGTTTTAATCAGCAAGGATACATAAACCGATTAAAAGTGTTATAATGCCACAAAAGATTTAAGTTTTAAATAAATTGTGCACATTCTCATGTTTCATAAATTGTGAACATTCTCATGTTTCTCGGTTTTCACAAGAATATTAAGCACAGCTTTGTCAACACTGATCATAATAATTTTGGTTATCGTTTCTGGATTTTTTTATATCTTCAGATAGAAATGACTTAAATGGTGTCAGTTTTTCCACAATATTACAGTTTTTATTTTTGTTCAATTGAATACAGCAGTGGTATCTATTGTCAAGCTTGTCTATTGTTTAAGTTGAGATGTAAAATATGCAAAAGTTGCAAACATGTCCCTGATTCCCACACTATAAATATGGGAAGTCATTACAAATACACAATGTTTAGACTCTTTAAAATAAAATTGTCTTTTTGATTACAATCGAATAGGTTTAGAATAACTGTCTGCTGCTCATGTTGCAAGTTTGTCTAGCCATTTATCTGTTGCAGTAGACAAAAATCAGGTCAATGATTGCTTTCATCTTGCTTGTATAGGAAATACGAACAGGCTCTCGAATACCACAGGCAAGCTTTGGTTCTAATCCCACAGAATGCCTCAACTTACTCAGCCATTGGTTATGTGCACAGCCTCAAGGGAGATTTCGAGAGTGCCATCGACTACTTTCACACTGTGAGTTTACAAAATATTACGTTGGTCAGTTTTAAAATGAATGATGGTTTTATTTTATTAAAAACAAACTTTTTTTTTTTTTTAGGCACTTGGTCTAAAAAGAGATGACACATTTTCTGTCACCATGCTGGGCCACTGCATTGAGATGTATATCAGCGATTCAGATGCTTACATTGGTGAGATCATACAACAAAAACATTTATTAAAGTGCTAGGTCAACCCAAATTATGAATTTTCACCCTCATGTCGTTTCAAACTATTTGGTCAACAAGATGTATGAGAGGTTGCTGCTTCCCCATTAAATGTCTGATCACATAAAACTCAAAACAATTATTAAAAAGTCAATTCAATATCAGTTTGTTTCAGTGGTTTAGTACAAGTCTTCTGAAGAGACATTTTAAATGATGAAAGAGATTTAAAGGGATAGTTCACTCAAAATGTAAAATTCTGTCATCCTTTAATCATCCTATACTTGTTTCAATCCTTTCAGTTTCTTCTGTTGGACACAAAGGATGATATTCTGAAAGATGTTGGAAACTTGTAACTATTGACTTCCATAGTATTATTTTTCCAACTATATGGAAGGTTACAGGTTTTCAGCTTTCTTCAAAATATCTTGCTTTGTATTTAAAAGAATAAAGAAACTGTTTGGAACCACTTAAGGGTGAATAAATAGTGAGTAAATTATCATTTATGGATGAATAAAATTCATTACGTGAAGTAATTATATCTCTTCAGAACTCCTCATTTCATATGTGTTTTGGGTGAAAATGGGTTTGCAGTGAGGGATGAGACTATTTTCACTTGGACTAAACCAACACTCAAGGGAATAGTTTACCCAAAAATGACACTTATTATTAATTTCTTACCCTTGTGTTGTTCCAATTCCTTGAGACCTTCATTCCTCTTCAGAGCACAAATTAAGATAATGTAAGAAAGCTCCCTCATCCTTAATAGACCGCAACAGTCCCAAGATGTTGAAAGTCCAGAAGTAACCAAAAAACATTGCCAAAACATTCCATGTTGTTTCAGTGGTTTAACTGTAATCACGCGAAGCTCCAAGAACATTTATGTGTGTCAAATTACTTTTTGGTTCCTTTCCTTTGAACATCTCTAAACTGTTGCTGTCTATGGAGGATGAGGAGGATTCATCTAAAATATCTTAATTTGTAATCAGATTATTAATGAAAGTCTCATGGGTTTGGAACAACAGGACGGTGAGTTATTAATAACAGAAGGAACATTTCTGGGTGAACTAACCCTTTAAGTTTTCTATTGTTTTTGTAGGAACTGATATAAAAGACAAAGTGAGAAAGACTCTCAACACACCTGCACTAATGAAGATGCTCAACACTTCTGCCGACGGCAACGAGAGCAGAGCACAACCCGTAGAAGAAGTGAACGTGTGCATAGAAACGCCATCATTCAATGCGGACAAACAAACCGATGCTTTTCAGCGCTTCCTCTTAGAATGTGACATGCATGAGAGCGACATGATGCTGGAGACGTCCATGTCTGACACCAGCACGTGATTTGAGACCTGTAAACGGGTCAAAGAGGAACTTCAAGCATGAAATGATGAAAGAATGTGATGCAGACAAGGACGCGACACTCCCTCCCTCTTCCACCTCTACCGTGTCCTCTGTGTTGGACCCCTGTGGATTTTTTTTACTATGAATAAATGTAAAGAAGTGAATGCAAAAGGGTTTGAATGATTCAATCAATAAACCCTGCATCCATATTTTTACACAGATTCGTGTATTGTCATTGGTGCTCTGTTGTGGATGAGGCTGCACAAAATGTGGTTTTTACAGTGCCAATCAGACATGAGCATCTGCTGCCATTTGCATTTATGTTTAAATGTTTCTGACACTTGTCAACCAAAGGAAATTACTTGCAGCGACTTTGGTTGTGTTACCAGTTATCTCAAATCTGTGCATCCGCAGTAGAGAAGGGAAAAAAATCAGTGTATTTTTCTGTGCAAGTCAAATGAGTCATAGCATTCTTGTGAAAGTTTATAATTTACCATTCAAGTGCAAGATGACTTGTAGTATTGAAACTGGACTTAACAGTATTTCAAAAAGTTGGCTTATTTATTAGTTATGTGGATACACATGCAGTCATGTAAAAAAAATTAGGATACCCTATGAAATGCCAATTTCACAAGAAATGATCTGACCTTTGGTAGGTCATAACATTTGGAAAGTAAAACTTCAGATGAACAACAGCATATAGCATAAAGAATAAGTCAGACACTTATCAAATGCCTGAACTGATCATCAGCAAAAGTTTTAGCAGTTTATTGGCCTGGAGCCTTCAGCTGTGTGTGCCCTTCCCAAAGCTAAAGCAGAACAGAAACTGAAAATGAATAAAATCAAGGTATTGCAACATCCTCGTGCTGATTGAACTGCTGTGGTGAGAGCTGTCCTCCAGAATGATCTGAGAGACTTTCAAGGTCATTATTAAGGTCAAGGAAAATTAATACTTAAAGCAATTACTTCTACAAGTGAATGTACAGGTATCTGAATCATAGGCTGTCCTCATTTTCGTCACCCATGGCATTTCTATCTTTGATTTTTGTTAAATAATGTGATGTCATGTGATGTTGATCATCTGAGGTTTTAAAGACCAGATTTGCCAGGTTTATACAAAAGTTTTTTTTTTATTGTCCTGATATAGGAAAATGTATAGGAAAAAGGACAAACAGTAGATCTCAGATCATTGCATCTGCCACCAACAGCCATGCCACATTTAAGTCTCTTAAATCACCTTATTCCCTCATTCAGATTCTCAGTTTGAACTTCAGCAGATCATTATCATGTATGCAGTTTCTGCCATGTGTTTGGCTAATTAGAAATATGCTTTAACAAGCATGATGTGATAAACAGTGTATGCTGATGTTACTACTAAAAGTTGTTATTATTATAGTCTTCCTGTTTTTATAATTTTTTATTCATTGAATTTTGCTGTACTCAAAGACCCTTCTCAGGAGGGGGGATCAAGCACCGCCTCCCTACATGTGCATCCAGGAACGTCATGGGTGTCTTTTTAAAGCGGCCCCTGAAGTAGAGCAGAAGTGTCTTTGTTTGGTGCCACTGAAATGTACAGGCTGTGCCATTCTGAATTCTCTGCAGATAGAAGCTGGCTTATGAACAGCCGAATTAGTCATGGGCTGCACACCATCCAAATCCAACATCAGCTACTCGCATGTGCGCGTGAGTCGAGATCTGGACACTTGCTCTACATTTGTGCCAAGTTTAAAGAGCTCCGTTTCCACGCCAGAGAGGCCTTCGCCACAACTATGCATTGAGACGGCCAGTGGAAAGCAAACATTTCTGAGTGGTAAGAAACTAACTTTTCTTTACTAAAATAGGTGGAAATATGAATGATGAGAAAATAATATATATTATGCAAATTTTTGTAAATTGATCAATTTGTAGTAGTGCTGGGCAAAGATTAATAGCAAATCATATACGTTTGTTTTGACATAATACATGTGTGTACTGTGTATATATAATTGCATGCATGCATATATTTGAGAAACAATTTTAGATATATATATATGAAACAAATTATATATAAATGTACAGTTTATGTACAGTTTTGTTTTTATGTATGTGTGTGTATTACAGATAATAGATATATATAATACACACATGTCGAAAACAAACTATTATTTTGGAAAAGATAAATAGCATTTAATCTTTGCTCAACATTAATTTGTGGATAAATGGATACTTTAATCCCACATTATATGTTTTTTTGTATTAAATTCAGGTTGGAGATGTTTTGTGGGCTGTTTGTAGAATTAGATGTAGATTGTAGATGTTTTAAATAGATTTGTATACAGACATGTTTGGACAATGTAAATGGATAAAGAAACAAATACTGTAGATAGATGAATACTTGGCAGATGGATTGATAAATCTGTAGATAAATAAATGGATGTTTTATTTACACCTGATATGGGCCTATTAATTTTGAAATAGGTGTGATATATTGGGGCTAGATAGTTTTGAAGATAAATGGTTGGATATCTGTAGACAGATATGATGAAAACTTGATACACAATATAAGCATGAAAGATCGGTGTTTAGATACATTTTGAGAAATATATTTGTTGATAGATACTTTTGTTTGGATAAATAAAGGCTTGGATATTTACAACTTTTAGATAGATGCTTTCTGATATTACAAAGCTACTTCTGTAGATGAATGGACACTTGATGGATAAATGGATAAGACATATAAGCATGTTTCAGCACGATGGATGAGTGGTTTGTTATTTTTGCAGATAAATATGTCTGGACTGAATAGAGGTATATGGACAGATTGGTAGACACAGAGGTTGGGAGAAAAGTTAACAGATATTAATAGATTTCTGAGCTTGTCTTTAATAGATACATGTTTCATTTAATAAACTACTGAAAACTGTCTTTGCTGTACATATTTTAGGGGAAATGTATATATGCATATATAAGGTAATTATAAATACTTAATGTCTGAAAACATTTTTCCAGAGCTGTATTTTAGATTAATAAACTGGTGGAAACTTTAGCAATAAGACAGGTGGATGAGTAAAAACTTGTATACAAATAAATGGCTGAATATCTATACTGTTCATACTAGCCTATTTATTAAGATTGGCTGCTTCTGTATTTTGATGGACACTTGATAGATACATTGGTATGCTCTTGCATATGCTATGGGTGGTCTAATACTTTATATAAATGTACTGTGATTTATATACCTTTTACTTTTGTATGTGAATAGATGGATAATACTTTGCAGGTGATGAATACTTTTGCTGACCTCCTAATTAGATAGTCTACATAAAATTACAGATAGTTAGATGGATAGAGAAATAAATATGGATGTAGTTACGTTTGCAGACAGCTTGTGGTCTCGTGTTTTCTGCAGTTCCTGGTCGTGATGGTTACGGGCGCTCCGTGAGTCAGCCCAGCAGCCCGGACATATGGAGCACAGGGAGCCCGTTCGGTCCCGTTCAGCCGAGCTGCACCGACAGCGACTCTGAGGAGGACACAACCGGCAGCAAACGATGACAGTCATGGCTGCTGTTTTTATACCGCTCCACAACGCTGAAATGAAGCGAACATAGGGAAAAGATCAATATTATAATGTTTAACATCAGTCCCCTGTGTTTTTATCTAATTTTATTTCTTATAAAAATACTAACGTTAACCAAATATATAGTGGCCAAATAACCATATTATATTTAGAGTGAATACTTAAAAAGTAATTAGCACTGCTCCATACTGTTTTGTTTCTTCGTTCTGATGTTAAACAAATCCTGACAAGAAGATAATAAACACCGCGCAAGCCTCGCGGTATTTGCAGAATTCCCGCGAGAGTTGGCGGATTTCGGACAGCGAAGAGGGCGAAATGGAGATATGAGGTCTGAAAAGGAGCAGAGGACAGGCAGCAGGGAGAGAAGCAGCGTCGAAATCGAGTTCAGGGACTGTAAGGACAACGCAGCGGTGAACCCGAAGCACAAGGAGGAGAAAAAGGAGATCTTCAGCAAGGTAAAGTGGCGCAGTTCGGTGGGCTGGAAGAGTATGGTGGTGATGATGATGATGATGATGGAGGAGGGAACGGGATTCAGCACCACAGACAGCGAAACCACAGGACAGCCAATACACACGAACATCCCAGTCCTATCAGTCATTTTAAACACGAACACTCTCCTATACTCAAACAGTTAACAATTTGAATGAGTTTAGTCTAGGTGCTGATTAAACGTGAAAATCATATAGTCAGTGGTGCAATGGGATCAAAATAGACGTTTTTAAGATTAATATATTGCCCTTGTGTGTGTGTGTGTG
>CAIGQW010053321.1:8376171-8393772 GCA_903798125.1 Danio choprae
ATATATATATATAATCTGATTGAAATCTGATTCAGCTTCTGTGTCCATTCTGTCAATGTAGGTTGGCAGGTCTTCATCCAGTTCACTGTAATTGTCTTCCTAGCTGAAATTAATAGATTTTTATTATTATTATCTATTATTATAAACTATATTCTAGATACAGATCAGTGTCGTCCTTCAGGTAAATCCCCCCCAAATAATTAGCTCCCTGACACTGAGTGTGATAGTAAGTTAATAGCATTTGTTTGTATTACCCAAAATAGTGACTGTGTTTCTGTTCTTACAGTTAATTAGCCAGATGCCAAATCCAAAATAACTTACATTCATGTTTATTGTACTCCTAAATTGTAAGTCGCTTTGGACAAAAGCATCTGCCAAATGAGTAATTGTAAATGATATCAGCTTGTACATTATCATTCAGTCGATATTTAAAGTTGTTAATTTACACAAGAACATTTGAGCATTTAAAACAGTTGCTTAATAATTGCTTCTTGATTAATGAGAGAAATATCTATATAATATCTCTGTAAAGAATGAAACTTAATTAAAGGGTAGCTGGTAAAAATCAAAAGGCCTCTGAGAAAATGTAAATAAAAATGATAATAACCAATCTTTTTGCGGTAAATCGGTAGCTCACCAAAAAATTTTAATTCTGTCATAATTTACACACCATGAATGCGTCAAAACTTGTATAACTTTCTCTTTTCACAAAGGAAGATGTTATTTTATGCTTTCAAACTATTTAAGTGAGCAGTTCATTTTAAGTGAAAAAAAAAGTAAGTGTTAATTTCTCAATGTATGCAGGGAATGAGGGTTACTCTTTTTACTACTATTTTCTATTTACTATTCTTTTTACTATTTACAGCACCATTTATCTTGCTGTATATGTATTTACAGTATTGTATATCTTTACTGTAAAATATAGTCATTTTCACAATGCAACTTTAAAACTGTCCTACAGTAAAACACAGCTCATATTACAGTTAAATACTGTGTAATTTACAAAAATCATGAACTGTGTATGTCAGAACAAATTGACAAAAAATTATTTTAGTAACCATACAATCATTCCTTAACTACAATAAGTGTACTTTGCCTCTTTAAAAAAAAAATCTTCTAAACAAGACAGAGATTTGCCGTTTTATTAAATTTTCCTGCTTAAAAGTTTACATTTATCTAAACCTAAGCAAATATGAAAGCTGTTAGCTGTTGCATGAAGAGTTTATATGAAAAACAGATATCTCAACAGATATTTCAAAGAATGGAACTTTATTAAAGTGTAGCTGACAAAAACCAAAAGGCCTCTGAAAAAGAATTCAATAAGAATTATAATAACCAATCATTACGGTAAATTGGTAGTTTCAATTATGTCATAATTTACACACCATGAATGAATGCGTCCAAACCCGTATGACTCTCTTTTTTCTGTTGAGCATAAAAAACTATATATTTAAAGTATATTTTAAAGAAGTCAATAGGATCAAATGATGTTTGGACATTGAGATTCTTCATAAGATCTGCAGAAGAAAGATAGATATATGACACAGAAAGATAGATATATGACACAGGTTGGAAATAATGTTAGAGCGATTCAATTCTGCTTAGTGGCTAGTGAGTGAGTAAAGTCTGTTCGACATAGATCGCAAATTTCAATTTATTAGAGAGCATAAAATAAATCCATCAAAGTTTAAACTGCCAGTAAGGGAAACATTTAAGCCACTGATTTCATATATACACTTTAACTTCCTAGACAGGTGTTGCACCCGCCATCCTGACCTCATTAGGCTAAATTAAATCTATGAATGTCTTTTTAAGAAACAAGGACACAGTTTCACAAACCTTATTTTATCAAATGTCAGACATTTGAAACTTCAGCCCACGGCTTCAATTTCAATCTGTGCAAGATTGTCTGACTAAATCTGTGATGACTGTACCAGATCTGACGCTGGCACACGCCGTGGCACCAAACAAAATCTTTCACTTTCTTTGATAAAACTCAAAGAAATTCCCTTGTTCTAGACTGTTCGTGTGAATCATTTCAGTCAACATTTGTGAAACATGTCTGGGACTTAGTAAAGGCTGTGATTTGTTGGCTATATATGCCAACTGCATGGTGCGTACCTGCTGAAAAAGCACATTTAGAAAGCTTAAAACAGGGCCTCACACTTCCTGTTCACAGAATTGTACTGAAATATGTATGCAAGGGTGTGATGCAGCATCACCCTTATTGTTTCACGGGTATGTGGCTGCTGAAAAGTGTTGTTAGAAACTGCTTTTGATGTCACAGTGATCTTAAAAGTAGAAACTGAAATAAAATTGAATATTAAACGACACGTTAGATGTAAAATATATGTATTTGTTTTCTTAGAAGATATGAAGTTAAAATGATTAGCCCTCCTATGAATTTTTTTCTTCTTCAAATATTTTGTTAAATGATGTTTAACAGAGCGAGGAATTTTTCACAGTATTTCCTATAATATTTTTTCTTCTGGAGAACGTCTTGTTTGTTTTATTTTAGCTGTAATGAAAGCAGTTTAAAAGTTTTTAGAAACCATTTAGTCAATATTGTTAGCCCTCTTCGTCTACAGAACAAACCATCATAATACAATGACTTGCCTAATTACCCTAACTTGCCTAATTAACTTAATTAACCTAGTTCAGCCTTTAAATGGCACTTTAAGCTGAATACTAGTATCTTGAGAAATATCTAGTAAAATATTATGTACTGTCAACATGGCAATGATAAAAGAAATCAGTTATTCAAAAGTAGTTATTAAAATATGTTTAGAAATGTGTTGAAAAAAATCTTCTTTCCATTAAACAGAATTTGGGAAAATAAATACACAAGGGGGTAATAATTCAGACTCAACTGTATATAAATGATGAAACTGCATATTCTCCAAAAAGTGCTTCAAATGGTGGCATCAAGGTTTGGAGGTTTAAGTGTTGATGAGATTGAAACCAATCACTCGTGTTTCTGTTGTGCTTATGAATGTCATTTCGATCAGTCATCCCTAACATGGCAGAGTTTTGTTTTGTGCCCTCACGTACTGAATTATGTGGCACTCACAAATTCTCTCATAATCAAAGTGCTCTGAAACTATGTTGCAGAGATTCATTTCACAGCTTCAGTGATTATACGGGGAGTTTTTGAATAACGTGCACTAGATCTGAACACAAACGCATTCCATATTTATACGACATTAATAATTATTACAGTTTCAAGAGCAATAAATGATGATATAAAAAATTAAATAATGAGTTTTGGTTATATTGCAAGCCTACTTTGTAAAGTCTGTGAATTTGTTAAGTTCCTTTTTTACATTTGATTATTTACATGCAATTTTAAAAAGTTTGTTGTTTATACTTCTGATTGATAGAAATTATTGGTTAAATGTAGGAATTTGGCATAAAAGACAACAAATTGAATAAGGGGATTATAAAAATTTCCCATATGAAGTAAAACAAATAGAAATTAATTCCTGGAGACAACTTTTGGAAAAGTTTCTACCCATTCAAAATGTAATAATATGTACTGTTTTAGTAGTAAGATGTATATAATGTTCAAGATGTTTATAAATTATGCATTAAAATTTGCATTATCAAGTACCACAACAGGCACTCGACTTACTAAACAGGGCAAATTAGTGTGTAATCACAAATTCATGAAAGTGCTCATGGGAGTGAAAATCTTTGCTGGTGATCAATGCACAATCATAAGCACATTTCTTAAATGACCAACACTATCTACTAGAGCTGTACACATTAACAGTAATGTGGGTTTGTAATCAATATGTCTATTAAAAAACTTCCTTTTTCTGTTATTACAAAGGACACAGGGTGAGGAAAATTCTCTCTTGTTTCAACACACTCTCTGTTCTCGTGCTTGTGTTCCTCGTCTTACACAGCAGCAGTTACAGCATGTCAGGTGCAAACTGGGTTAAACTATGCTTTTTGAGAATGTAAGACAGAGAATGTTTGTACATTCACTCAACTGCTAAACTACTTAAACTACTTATTTAAAATGAGCTGAATCAACACAATTATTTAATTTTTATGGGACAACTTAATTGTTTAATGTTCAATCCACTTAAATTTGTAAAAACAATTAAGTTAACTATCAGTGTGTGAATGGGAGTGTACGGGTGTTTCCCAGTGATGGGTTGCAGCTGGAAGGGCATCCGCTGCGTAAAACATATGCTGGATAAGTTGGCGGTTCATTCCGCTGTGGCGTCCCCAGATTAATAATGAGCCTAAGCCGAAATGAAAATGAATGAATAATCGATTTTTGTTGGCACAACATAAAGGAATTGTGTGGAACCCTGTATTTTTTACTTTGTTGTTTGCTTTGTTCTAAAAGAGGAATTAAAACTGTTACAGCAGTACAATTTTGTCTTGTTGTCTTCTTGCTTTAAGACGGATTGCTTTCTAACCACTAGCAAACCTGCTCCTGAGTAGGATTTTTATTCAGTTTTTATTCAGTTTGATTCATTTTTAGGATTTTGGATCAGTTTTTCAGGAAATCTTTGATCTAAGCATGATTGCTGTGCTCACAATATTTGTTATGGTGACACGGTGGCTCAGTGGTTAGCACTGTCGCCTCACAGTAAGAAGGTCGCTGGTTCGAGTCCCGACTGGGTCAGTTGGCATTTCTGTGTGGAGTTTGCATGTTCTCCCTGTGTTTGCATGGGTTTCCTCCGGGTTCTCGGTTTCCCCCACAGTCCAAAGACATGCGCTATAGGTGAATTGAATAAACTAAATTGGCCGTAGTGTATGTGTGTGAATGAGTGTGTATGGATGTTTCCCAGTACTGGGTTGCAGCTGGGAGGGCATCCACTGTGTAAAACATATGCTGGATAAGTTGGCGGTTCATTCTGCTGTGGCGACCCCTGATAAATAATGGGACTAAGCTGAAGGAAAATGAATGAATAATATTTGTTAAATACTTATTAACCTAAAAAATACATCAACATTACTCCTTTAAAATATTCAATACATTAATAAAATAGCACAACACATGTATGCTTTTTGCACAGTTCTGCCAATGGAATCAGAAAGTCGTTGCTTATCAATTTGCCAAATCAAGTGTTGCATCAGTATTAACGTTTTTTGTTTGTTTGTTTTTTAAAGAGTCACACAAGATTGCAAAACGCAACCATTTAGTCACATTCTGGAGTCCTGACAACTTTAAATAATGATCACAAAAATCAGTGAAATGACTACCACAAAGCTTTACATGCAAGATTCATTTAAATACTACCCCGTGCCATACATTTTGCATCATTCTGCAATCATTTTTTTGTTTTGTTTTTTGTTTAAATTTCCTTTTTTACATTTTATTCTTTACATACACTCCTCGTGCTCCCCTGTGTTCATTTTGCAATCATTTTTTTGTGTACATACCTTTTCATTTGTTTGTTTTCCCCACTGTGCAACTATGATACATCCTAAAAGTGGTTGTTTAATGCCAAAAAAAGGATCTACTGCAAAATCTTCCAACAATACAGATCTTTATCACACAATTTGTGGTTAAAGCGCTGAATTCAAAGCTTAAATGATAAATGTAATCCTTTTCTCTCTTTCTGATAGGTGCAAAAAACCAACCATGAATGAATCAGACGTGATTAAATTGGACAACGCAACCTTGGCCATGTTTGACAACAGACTGGCCAGTGACATTGTGTCAGGCATCTACGCTATCGTGGCATTGTTCAGTCTGACGGGGAACAGCATCTCTCTGTTTCTACTATTGATGCGCACCTCTCCAAAAACCCCCACTATCATCTTCATGATCAACCTGACCCTCACTGACCTGATGCTGGGCATCGTACTCCCCTTTCAGATCATCTACCAAATGCAAGGCTACAACTGGACCTTAGGAACGGGCATGTGCAATGTCCTGACTGTGACCTTCTACACCAACATGTACTGCTCCATTTTATCCATGACTGCTATTAGTGCCGACCGCTACATGGGGATTGTGAAACCCATGCGCTTCAGGGAGATGAGGAAGAGGAAGAGATTTGCAGTCATCGCCTGTATATTAATGTGGCTGCTTGTGCTTGTGATTCTGAGCCCACTGGAAAGATCCGACTTGACATATTATGTTAAAGAGCGTGATATAATTACATGCTTTGATGTGCTCAGGTCAAAAATGCTCCCGAGCGTTGCTCATTGGACGGGTTTTCTGTTTGGCATGTTCATCCTTCTCTTCCTCGTCCCGTTCATCATTACGGTGTATTGCTACATCAACATCATCTGTGTTCTGGTTAGAAAAACCAACAGTGACCAGAAAGGCCGAGCTGTGCGTCTGGCGTGCCTCGTACTGTTTGTGTTCACTTTTTGTTTTGCTCCCAACAACATCTTACTGCTGGCCCACACAGTCGCACGACTGTACTATGGTAAATCGCTGTACATCTACTATAAGCTCTCGCTGTCTCTGAGCTGCATCAATAGCTGCGCTGATCCGTTCATTTATTATTTTGCATCTAAAGAGTTTCGTCGGAAGCTACGGCAAATGCTGCGCTTACAGACTCTCAGCACAGCAGAGATACAAATGATCGAGGGGCATAGAGAAAGCTTTTTCTCTGGACGCACAACATGCAATGCACATGAAGACTGTGACAATATGTAACTTTTCTTATTGAAGATTGTTTTGGGCTGGTTTTTATGTTGGATGAAAGAAAGGGAACAGTAGGGTCAGAAAATGTATGCATTACTTATTGTTTAAAATCAATACATAGAAGTAGTTTTATGCACTTGTAATAACCCATTTAATTCAATGAATGTCCACTTCCCATATTTTGTGTGTTGTTATGTTTTAGTACTGTTTATTTTTTTGTTTTGTGTTGATTTCCTGGTTGAGCAGCTGAGGAAAAGCATACTGCTCACATGCATTCAATTTGCTTGACTTTTGTTTTTAGTATCAGGCATCATAGTTCCTCTTAACGAAATGTTCATGTATTTTTAACCGAGTGGTTAAATTTATGCAATTAGCTGTCAAACCTGCTCTTGATACTTGATATTGTATATATATTCTGTTATTGATAATTGAAAATGTATTTTTTTCATTACTTGAGCCAAGCTGTTTTTATATTTATGTTACTTAAGCTGTTCATAAAGCCCCTGCATTATAACATTGTATTGCAGTATTGCATTGTTACTGTTTATGTTTCTGAGCATAGATAAAGTGTTATGTATACATAGAGGGACATTTATTTTGTCGTATAAAAATAATAAAGACGTTCAAATAAATCTTATTCATTCATTTAATCGAGCTAAAATAAAATTATAGATAGGCTAATCAGCAAAACCGATGTTACAATCACGTACAGTATGTCTGTTTTCAACAGTTTTTCTACTTCTGGAAGCCACAGACAAGTCACCACGAGGTCAAGATTTTTTCAGTTCCTTTGAAATTGATGACTTTGTCAAAAGAAGCACTGTGAAAAGTACACAAACAAATCTAAGTTTTAAAATCTAAACTCAATGTTACTTGCAAAGCCTCAGACCTCTGCAAGACCTCACTTGATTAAAAAAAATCAGCTTCCAGGAAATCAGTACCGAAATGCCATTGATATAATGCTACAGCAAATGTACTGAGCGATGCACAAAAAGGAAATAAAGCAGGTTGCAAATGCCACTTCAAAGAGCACTTGATAGGTATTATGTTCAAGAGAAGTAGAGAAAGAAAAAGCATTTTTCATAACAGATGCATCTATCATGCATGCTCTTATAATCTTTTGTAACAAATTCTTTAAAATATACATTTTGTTAGAGAATTTATAAAGAATTTTGTGAGGAAATAAATGACATTGTTTTGAAAATTGCGAGGAAACATTTATGTTATGTTGTTTCCTTAACATTTAGTAAAATCATAATAATTGCATAATATTCATTCTATTTCTTTTCGGCTTAGTCCCCCCATTAATCTGGGGTCGCCACAGCGAAATGAACCGCCAACTTATCAAGCATATGTTTTACGCAGCGGATCCAGCTCTTCCAGCTGCAACCCATCACTGGGAAACACCCATACACACTCATTCACACACATACACTACGAACAATTTAGCTTTCCCAATTCACTTGTACCACGTCTTTGGATTGTGGGGGAAACCGGAGCACCCGGAGGAAACCCACGCGATCACGGGGAGAACATGCAAACGCCAACTGACCCAGCCGGGGCTCGAACCAGCAACCTTCTTGCTGTGAGGAGATTGTGCTACCCACTGCGCCACCGTGATGCCCTAATTGCATAATAACTTAAAATAATTAATTAGAAATTGACAATAAATATGTACTGAACGGATTTGTATTTATCAAAGTGTGTTAATATTTTAATGAGCAATTCGTAATGAGCAT
Source organism: Danio choprae (assembly GCA_903798125.1). Taxonomy (NCBI): domain Eukaryota; kingdom Metazoa; phylum Chordata; class Actinopteri; order Cypriniformes; family Danionidae; genus Danio; species Danio choprae. Next base: position 8,384,533 of record CAIGQW010053321.1, read on the forward strand.
CAAAAATTCATGGAATTAGTTTTCTCCAACTGTCCTGATGTAGGCTACATTGCGTTTTTATAGTTATATTAGAAATTAGCTTGATATATTTTAATATATATTTCATTTCATTATTATTTTATTTAGTTAAAAAAAAAAAAAAAAAAAAAAAAATATATATATATATATATTTTTTTTAATTAAACTAAAAAAAGACATATTTCCTTGCCAACGAGGTGTTGTTGTTTATATTTTATGTTATTTGAAGCAGCCTAATAAAAAATATTGTAGTTTTATGGCTTTATTTTAATTTAATAACTGGTTTAAAGATGATATATATATATATATCTGTACTACTTTTTATTAGGGTATCTATTATAAACTGAAATGAGAAGGTGGCACCTACTGCATATCACAGATACATAGAAATTAACAGCATGTTTAATTAACAAAAAAGAAAATTATACAGAATTATACAGTAATATACAAAAATACATATGGCAGACAATATACATATGCCAAACAAAACATTCAATAATTAAAAATCTTATATTCCTGAAGAATATTATGTCTTCCTTGCTTTTTTATTAACAATGTTCTCCAAACTTGTGCAGTCGTCCTATAGTCTCTTTAAGAAAATTAACAAAATTTGGCTTTGATCCAGTCCATTTTTTTATGTATATGAAACTTTCACAAAATAATAAAAAGCTGTTCAAAGAAGGTAAATCTGTTACATTTATTTACATAATTAATGCAAATATAAAAATCTTGTAATTTAAATATAATATTCATATATTTCCTTCTAAGAAAATTTTCCATATCCACCCAAAAAATCCTTGTGTATATGCGATCACAAAACAGATGGATAATAGAGTCTTTTCCCATGGAACAAAAATCAGAGGAATAATCAATATCCTAATTAAATCTCTAAAACCTCTTTAACTGGATGTATACATGTACAAAAGTAAATGCAACTTATTTGACTTCATTATTTGAATAATATATTTTACAAGAACGCCAAGCTTTTTATAGATTATATTCATAAATACATTGGTCCTGTATCACCTGACTGCTTTTACCCTCTTTTTTATTGTAACGTTTATTGTATAGCAGAATGATACATTTGGTACACATCGTTTACAATAATAATTGTTAGATTATTTACAATAGTGCCAATAAAGAATGAAAAAAAAGAGAAACAATAGAGGAAAAAACTACATAAATCAAACAAAAATTTAAGAGATATCGATAGGTCACCTAATGTGAGGATATATAACAGAAGAGAAGTTGAGAGTAAAGAGGGCAAAGTAATATGATAACAGCAATTTAGAGATTTAATAGATTATAGATAGTAAAGGTCGTGCAAATTGTATATGTTTTGAGTGCTTTCTTGTTAATTCCAGTGAATCTGGAACTGTAAGTAAGTAATTTTTAATCTCTTGTATCAATGCTATAAATACTGGCTTGCAATTTGAAAATGTACATTTATGAATGTAGAATCTGCATAAAAAAAGAATAAGGTTTATTGTAAAGCAGATGCTTGCAAATTATTTTTGGAGTAACAGAAAAGTTCTGTGATGTAATATTTGAGATAAACAAATGAACATCTTGCCAAAGTTGGAACACATGGTTGCATGACCAAAATAAGTGAGGAAGAGTTTCAGTGTCATTTTGACAAAGGGAGCAATTTGTATCAAAGTCTGATACATTATATATTTTCTTTAAAAGGTTTTTGACAGGGTAAATGTTATGTAATAACTTAAATCTTTTGGCCAGAACTAATGCTATGATTTTGTAGTCATTATTTAGCAAAGATACTGGACGCCAGTTGTCAATGAGAAGATGATCTTTATTTGGCTTTGGGATTACTGCTTTTACCCTCTTGACTACCTAAACGTGGTATCGTGACGTTTCAATGCCAACCTTCTGCGCGTGCGCTTGATAGACTCCGCCTCTTCAGGGTCTCAGGCAGTAGACAGCGTTTCGGGAAGCGCAGGGAGTTAAGTGGACCAAGCTTTTACAGGTAAATTCTTAATACGAATAAAGATGAATGAATACATGTGTGTTTCAAATAGGTGTCATTAACAGCTCAGGCTGTATAAATGTCCAAATTAACAAATAAACAACGCTCTACGTTCATCGTGTCAAGAATGTATTGCTCCGTTACTAGAACTAAATACTTTTCTAACGCACCATTCTGCGTGTCTTTTTTCTCAGAAACTGACAGGCTTATCTTTTCACTTCAAATTGACTTTAAAAAGAGCTAATGATGATGTGGCCAAACTTGTGGTCAATCTCACCTTTACCCAAGGTTGATGACAGTTAGAACATAAACTTACTGGGGTAAAGTTGGTTTTATATTCTCTCATTCGTTCAGTCATAACTTGTGAGACGATACATATATTGTTTTCCATGCTACTTTGAATGATAGGTCTGAAATCGCATGCAAGTATGACTTCAAAACAACATCAGCACTATTTGGTTGACTGTGAGCAATAGTGTACTTTGTTATTCATTGGCTGCTAATATGATTTCCCTATTTAGAGTTGTCAAAAAATACTTTTCTGAAATTATATCATTAACCCTTTAACTGCCTGTTCTACCAAATGGTTGACCATGTTTTGACTGTTAAAGTCATTTAAAGAATGACTGTTATAAATAATGGTTTACACACACAGCATCGTTGGTTTACAATAAAATTAAACAAACATAATCCTGTTGCACTACTACACTTGATTTTGGTTTTATTGTAAAAAAAAAACCCAAGAAAACATGTTAAATGAGAATCTGAAATTTTTTATTTCATACTTTAAAAGATATAGATGATTTAGTATACAAAAATGTTTTATTTTGATAGTGTTTTTAAATAAATTGATCTTACACTTCATATTTTTATATTTTCATAGTATATGTATTAATTCCGATACATTTACCATAAACCGACATATCAACCTCTACAAAATGGTTGATATTTTATAAGTTATGGGATGTGTTGAATAAAAATTGCATTGAGTGTGTTAACTAGCGACATTAGGAGTTTAGAAATTATTAATTCATTTATTCATTCATTTATTTTATTTTCAGCTTAGTCCCTTTGAGTTTAGAAATGCAATTCAAAAGATTTTTGTTGGTGGTGCAGTTAAAAGGTTATGTAGAAAGTCTGAATATGTGAAATAAAACCAATTTTACCCTAGTCATAAAGCTTAGCTGGTTCTATGTACTTGTCAGGTTGCTCTATTTTATGTAGGTTAAATGCACAACACGACTGATGATTTTGATACTTCCAGGAAAGAGGTGGAAGTGACAGAAACATGCTGTTAAATCCAGTTATATCCAAGCTGAGTGGAAAGCTTGTTGTTCTGGCAAGCGCATCTCCACGACGCCTGGAGATTTTATCAAATGCTGTAAGTTTTTGTATATTTATGTCTTTACAGAGGTAATGAATATGAAATTAACTCTTGTCTTCTGCATCTATGAGGCAGGGTTTACGATTTGAGGTTGTTCCCTCCTGGTTTAAAGAAACACTGGACAAATCCTTGTTTAAACACCCATGTGAATATGCAGTTGAGACGGCTAAACAGAAGGCATTGGAGGTGGCTCAACGAATGCCATTTGTAAGTTGTGTATTTATCGAACAAGCAATTCTATAACTTTCAGTTTCTGTGAAGTTATGATTTCCCTTTTATTCTGTATCATTCATGGGTTCAGAAACACTTGAAAACTCCAGATATTGTTATCGGAGCGGACACTGTTGTGGTAAGTATTGGTGTTGTAATAGATTTTACATGTATTATGTCCGGAAAACTGCCATGTTGAATTTCTCTACTTCTATCCTCAGACTGTTGATGGCTTGATCTTAGAGAAACCTACAGATAAACAAGATGCTTACCGCATGCTGTCCAGGTGCATTTTAGTTTCTATGTTGTCTTGACTATTTGTGGCATTTGTTCGCTGTACCAAATGCAGGTACTGATAGCTATTGAAATGTATATATTTCAGGTTGAGCGGGAAGGAACATAGCGTCTTCACAGGTGTAGCTATCGTGATCTGCCGTGAAAAAAATGGTATGTTTAATGTTTTAAGTTAAATTAAAGTCTGTTTGTGAAAGAGTTGATCTTTTTTTTAAAACTCCATCTTCATTGCAGGTTCAGTTACAGACTACAAAGTGGTTGATTTTTATGAAGAGACAAAAGTGAAGTTTGCAGAATTATCTGAGGAGATGCTTTGGGAATATATCAACAGCGGAGAGCCCATGTGAGTTTATGCGTAAAGATTTTCATGTAATGCATTGGAGTTTGGTCATCACATTTTCTGAGCATGTTCAGTGAACTTGTTGAACCTGTGGAACTTGGACCCTAGGGGAGTCATTGTTTGCTTTGACGTGTTGAAAATGACAAGCGAAAAGCACAATTTTAAGTAAAGAGTACATTTTAGGGAAGCAACGTGTCCATTCAGGTCATCTCTTTGGCATTTTACCAAGTTTTGCATGGCAGGTGAATGATAAGACTGACAGATTTGTTTGTGCTCAACAGGGACAAGGCCGGTGGTTATGGTATTCAAGCTTTGGGCGGCATGTTGGTAGAGTATGTGCGAGGAGATTTTCTTAACGTAGTCGGCTTTCCTCTTAACCACTTCTGCAAGCAGTTGGGATCGATTTTCAACAGCCCACCTGCAAGTCCTGCCCACAAAATCAAACGGGACTCAGATGAAGCTTGGACTCTTGTTAACAAGACTACCAATGGGGATGTTGAGCTACTGGAAAATGTTAAAGACGGCAGTTTGACATCTGTGCAAGAACAAAATGTAATGGGATTGGAATTTGCCAAGTGCAACCGACAGGACGTCCCTCACAGCATCATCAGCTTACTGGATGGGTTTAAAGCATCAAAGGTAGTAATTCTGAGTGTGTTCCACACAGGTGAGTGTGCTTGACAGACCACCTGTAGGACACACTCTCTTCTCTCCGTATGCACCAGACACTCTATTATATGCATTCCATGCTTCCTGGAAAACATTGTGCAATTCTGAGTGCGCTATACATGTGATTGGACTTGACAAACCACCTGTAGGACACACTCTCTCCTCTCTGTATGCACCAGACACTCTCTTATGTACACTCCATGCTTCCTGGAAAACACTGTTCTGCACACACTGAGAGTGCTTTACATGTGAGTGGGCTTGACAAACCACCTGTAGGACACACTCTCTGCTCTCTTCATGCATAAAAAAAACTATACTAACTTAGACTTGTCATAGCATTTATATATTGCTACTCTCTGATTATTTGAATTGCTTAAAAGAAATCATCCATTATTTACACACTTCCAAACTTCTTTCTGTTATAATCTTGAAATAGTCTTATATTAACATTAAACTACATTTTTTGATATTTTAACAGAGGTGTTTGTGTTCAGCATTAAAGTCAACAGTGATCCGTTAACTTTATTGTAGGAAACAACTGGTTCATTTAGATGCTTTTTTTTTTTTTTTTTTTACATCTGGAAGTGGTCAAAATTGGACAAACGATAATGTTTCAGACTTTACACCTGAATTTAGCATCGTCCACTTGTGTTAGGATTGGCATTGCGTCACGATACAATAATTAAACAGGACCTTTAACATGTTTCATGCACAATATTCTTATAGTCTACTAAAGCCAGAGTGAAATTTTTCTTAAGAATTCTGTTATGCTTGCCAGAAATAATAACACACTGGTTTAGACATGAGTGAATAAATAATGGAATTTTTTATTTTTTATCATTAACTTATTTATTCATTCAAAATACTTAATTGCAGTATTACACTGTCATTAATTCATAGCATTAAAATACCACCAGATGTTTTGATCTGCACAGAAACTGCAAAAAAAAAAATGTTCGGTAACTATATTTTGCAACCCATTTTGTTTGTCAGACTCTATTCACAGCATCCAAACTGAAGGTGTTTGATGTATTAAACAGCCCTGGTGGTCTTACATTAGAAGAGATAGCTGGCCAGATCAACGCTTCTCTTTTAGGCACCGAAAGGCTTCTGGAAGCTGCCGTCTCTTTAGGCCTTCTAAAAAGGGTCAGACAGCGAGAGATCAGTGGTAAGGTTCACATACTGCCATTTTTACGGTGACAGAAAGCACATGGGGTTTTCCTAAATATGAGTTCTGAAACCTCTTAGATCACATTGTCCATTTATACTGTAACATACAAGCACTCTTTGTTTACTGAATGAAGGACTTTGAACGCATGGATGTGTTTCCTCCTACTGTATGATGCTTGTTCTCATTAAAATGTCCGGAGGTGGATTGTGAATGTAACATTGTTTATTGTCTGTTACAGTGTACAGAAATACAGAGCATGCCAGTCGTTTCTTGGTATCGGACAGCCCAGTGTCTCTGCATGGATATATTCTCCACTGCAATGATATGGTGTGGCCTCTGTTCAGTCATCTAGAGAGCGCTGTAAGGGAGGGCACCAGCCAACATGAGCGGGCCTTTGGAAAGAAGAAAGAAGATGTGTTTCAGGTAAACAAATTATTTAATCACCCATGGACCATGCCTTTTTGAAGCTACTGACATTTTAGTACTGAGTAATACTGTTTTGTTGATTTCTAGGATGTTTATTACAGTAAAGATGAAGTTAAGATACGATTCATGGATGCAATGCACAGCATCGCAAGGCTGACTGGAAAAGATGTGGCAACCGCATTCGATCTCTCATGCTACAAAACAGCTTGTGATATCGGAGGTATATATACTGCATTTATGATTTTTCCTCAAAAAAAGTTAACTTTAATTTGGTTAATCTTTAGCATATGGTATACAGTGCAGATTTATCGGTTTATTTAAAAAATAAGTGGGTAAAATCATTAAATACTTCCCAAAAGGAACAAAAACAATGAAATCTGTAAAATATATATAGCAGCCAATAGTTGTTTATTATGATTTGTACTGACCAAAAAAATCCTATCATGTTTTATTAATGGAATAATAATCCACAACAATTTCATCTGCAAATCAAATCAATTTAAATAAAGGGAAAAAAGTGTGTTTAATTACAAGAACATATCCTGGATTCTAATGTAATGACAAGATTCCCCCCTCATAAAAGAAACAAAAACATATTGATTGTTTAAAAATGATTACAAAAACAGATCAAACTGCAGTGATGCAAAATTCATGTTGAGACGTGAGCGAGTTGACCACGATAAGATGCAGAAACCACCATCCTGCATGTTGTCATGCATAATTTGAGATTATTATTCTGGAAGAGCTTGTTTTTAGAAGCTACTTATCTAAAAAGGAGTTGCGAGCGTCTTATGCAAATTTGATACACTTTTAATTACGAGTTCTCTTAGGGGGTTTTATGCAAGGGGCATTTGTATTTATTGTGGCCTGTATATTCTCTTCATTTTTAAATGTAAAACAAATCATAATAGTAATAAATTCATAATATAATAATTATTTAATAAATATATTGGTGTCAGATATTGCTGAATTTTAATTTATAGTACTAAACAGAATTGGAAGATTATACTGTTTCAAAATGCTTAATAATTTAATTAAGCAAAGATGAAAAAGGAACAAAAGTGGCAGTGAAAAGAGATTTACAATGCTAAAAAAGAGATTTTATTCAAAATAATTGATGTTCTTCGGATTTTATTTATCAACAAGTATACTAAAAAAGCTCATGGTTCATGGTTTCCTTAAAACAAATAAGCAGCACAAGTGCTCTCAACATTAATAATAATAAGATGTGTTTCTTGACCACAAAAAGACTGGATTCTGAAAAGTCAGATTTCACAACACAAAACATTAAATACATTAGAATAAGACAGGTCTTTAAAGTGTAATATTGCTTCACAACAATATTATCGATTTACTTTAATTTAAATGCAGCATAAGAGACTTCTTTCAAAAACAATCAATGCACTCACCCAAATGTTTAAGTGGAAGTGTATATATTAAAAATAAAAAAGTATATTAATTCTACATAGCATGTTAAGAAATCATTGTATTCTTGCCCAGGTTGCTCTGGTGCCATGGCATACGAGTTTACAAAAGCCCACGCTGAATTGTCAGTTACTGTATTTGACTTGCCACAAGTCATCGAGATGAGACGTCACTTCCAGCCAAAAGAAAAAGATGAAAGAGTGTCATTTGTTGCAGGTCAGTGAAAAAACTTCATAGGATCATTTTTATGATAAACTATTTTATTTTAACCACATAAAAAACCCCATTCAAATACTTTCTCACTGAATATCTCTTTTTGTTTGCAAAATAGGAGATTTCTTTAAAGATAACCTACCTAAAGCAGACCTGTATATTCTTGCACGGGTCCTCCATGACTGGTCTGATGAGAAACTGCATGTATTATTGAGTAAGCTGTCTAAAATGTGGACACCAGGTACGTGCTTTAAAATATCCCATTGTTCACTTAATGTGTAAGATGTTTTTGAAGTATCAAACATTTTGATGCCAAGTCCCCTCTAAGATAATATTCTCTGTGCAAGTGACCCTCTAATGCCCCCTTTTGGCCACCCAAGGATCTCTACACCCCTGTTTGTTTCCTAAAATATGAATGCTACTGAATTAAAATGCCTCTATTATGCAATTTTAAAGGGTCACGTTTTGTAGGACCCTGCTCTGATTTGTCAGATGGCCCTGTCCGTTGAGTTTGGTCTATCGCTTAAACCATGTCAAAAATGCTTATTACTACAGTATATGTGACCCTGAAGTGCAAAAGCAATTTTTATTTTTGGCAATGGCCAAAATTACATTGTATGTATTAAAAATGTCAGAATGATTGATTTTTCTTTTGCACCAAAAGTCATTGAAATATTAAGTAAAGATCATGTTGCATAAAGATATTTTTTACATTTCCTACCGTAAATATATCAAAACTCAAATTTTGATTAGTAATGTTCTTTAAAACTATTTTAAAGGCGATTTTCTCAGCATTTAGATTTTTTTTTAAATCCTCAGATTCAAGATTGCAGTTGTTACTTACAAATATTGTCCTATCCTAAAAAAGTATACATTAATGAAAAGCTTACTTATTCAGTTTGTAATTGACACTTATGTCTGGCTTTTTGGTCCAGGGTCACATATCTGAAAGTTTTACATATGTACACAGTGGTATAAATAATAACAATGTCATTAAATTTGTTTAACAAATCAATTCAAGCCCAAATCCTCATCTTCATCCAAAATAAAATTGTTTATTTCAATCTTTAAAACAATGCAGACCTTTTAACGTTTATAAACAGTAT